>JANFOE010002210.1:0-158227 GCA_025667525.1 Glebionis coronaria
CGTCCCAAATCCATTCAAGCATCACTGGCATCACATGTATCACCTTTTGACCAGAATTCGTCAAAGAAGACAAGGGCATTTTTGAGATTTCCAGAATTAGGGTTTAAGTTTATTACTTTTTTATTCCTAGGCCTAGAATGTTCTATCTAGCCTATAAAAGGAGAATGCAACCTGTGCATATCCCTTTGTTCCAGAATTTTTAGCTAATCACTTGTAATCCCTTTTTTAAGAAATAAAGTTTGGTATTTGTAAAAGACAAGTGTAATTCCTTTTATGTTTTTGAAAAGTTGTGTGTTGTGTTTATGCTAAATTCTGAGTTCCAATTTAAATTTGTGAAAGACTTGTGTGAGTTTTCAAGTTTTCAAAAGTTTTCAAATTTGATTCAAATCTTATAAACCAAATTTCTTTGAAGTGAAAGTGGAAAAGGATTGTTGGTTTGTGAGTTTGAAGAGTATTTAAAAACGTGTTTGAAGTTTTAAAAAGGTTTAAGTAAGGTTTTAAGAAAGGAAATAAAAAGAAAACAGATTACATATTTTTGTGCTTGTTCTTCTTTTCTTTTTCTTCTTAGCAGGTTAAAGACCTGTTGTTGATCATTGTTCTGCACCAACCCTAGTTGGTAGGAGGTGGTATTGCAACCACAAAGGACCTTGGATGTAAGGTTCTTGGGTAAGAAAGTTTTCCCTTTTTCAAATTTTCAGAAAAGAGTAGTTCATGTGATTTGTATGCTTAAGGTGTTATTTGTTAGTATAGCTGTTGGATTTGAGTTCTTAAGTGATGTTATGCATGATTTGAAGTTTTAGAATCAGTTTGATGGCTTTTGGAAGTGATTTTGTTTGAAAAATTAGTTTTCAAAAATATTAAGGGGTGTTTGGATTCATGATTTAGCAGGTTTAAAATCTTGATTTGTGATTTAAAAACTTGTTAGAATTATTGAATAGGGTTGTGTTAAGTTTTGTATCAGTCACAGATAAGTGTGAGTATGATTTGAAGCAAGTTTGTGTGTTTTAATTGAAAAAGATAGCTTAAAATCTGCATTGGCATTTTTCTGCTTATTTTGTTCATAATTTGTGCTAAGATCTTGGATTTCTGTTAAGTGTTAGGCTAATTGAGTTATTGTAATTGCTTGAGTGCTAGTTGGTGAGTGTGTGTGCCAAATTTGGTCATTTGAAAATCAGTATTGTGCAATCTGTCAAGCTCATAAGCCCACAGACTTAGAATTTTATCACAGCAACATTGATTTGGTTTTGTATGCATTTTTGGGTGGAATTTTTGGCTGTCATTTGCTTGTTTTCTGCTTTGTATTGACTCCCTTCACTCAGAAAGAGTGAAGGGGTGCCTTTGCTCCAAAAAACATCCACAAAAACAAGCAAAGCCAAGCCCTCTTGGTCTATTGCACACAAGTGAAAACACTTGTGTGCTCATCAGTCACCAACAAGAACTGGGCACGTTTTGCCCATTATTTGGACTTAATCTTGGTTAAAAATTGTTTTGGATTTGTGTTATAAGGTTTAAAGGGTGTCACTGATTGATTTGGAAAGTTAAAAAAAAAAAGAAAATTTTTATAAAAGTTCACCCGCAACGGGCTCGAACACGCGACCCCTCGCTGGGGGACTTAGCGTGCTTACCGTTGATCTAGATGAACCTTTTACGTTAAGGTTTCATTTCAATAGATACTTGACCCCTTTTGTTCTTGACTTTTCAATAATAAGCCATAGCTTATTTGATTTTTCTTAGCTTATTTATTAAGTGTTTTTAGCTTAATTGATTTTTCCTAGGACATTTATAGGTTTTAAGATTTTTCTGTGTAAAAGTTTTATTTTTCACATTATTTAATTAATTTCTAGGATTATTTTTAGTTTTAAATTTAGAAAGTCACTAAAAAATATTAAACAGTAATAAAAAATACAAAAAAATAGTTTTTAAGTTTTAATTAAGTATTTTGAGGTTTACATGTCAAAAAGTTTTCAAAAACTTTAATTTTTAATTTTATTTAATTTTAGGGTTTTTAGACAACTTTAAAAATTAATATAAAATTAACTAAAAGGTTTTAGGAACTTTAATTTACATTTTCTTCTTAGTTAGAATATTTAGGATTTTTGAGAATTTTTTAGAATTTATTTGAGAACTTTTAATTTTTTAGAATATTTTAATATTATTTTATTCATTAAAATAAAAAGTTTTATTTTTAACTTTTTTTCATTTTTCCTAGATTCTAGACATTAAAATAGGACCTTTTTCACTTTTTAATTAATTTTTAGGCTTTTCATTTATTTTCTAGAATTAATTTAAGATTTAATAGTTTTTAATAGTTTTTTAGTGTTTAAAATTAGTTTAAATTGGTTTTAAAATTTGTAAAAATTTTAGTTTAATTAGGTAATTTTTGAGGTTTACAAACTATTAAATCTTGTGTAGGGCTTTTTAATATTTAAAAGTGATTTTTAGGGCTTTAATTAGCATTAAAAAGTCATTATTAAATTAATTAAAAGGTTTTGGCAAGTTTGGATTTTTTGTAAACTCTTAGAATTTTATTGTGGATTTTTAGTAATTTTTAGGAATTTTTAGATTAAAATTTTAAATTTTGTGTTTTTTTACGTTTCTACGTCGTAACTTTCTAGTAGTGTTTTTGCCTTATTTTTCTATTTTTTTCGTCTTCGTCATTTTCTCTTCTTTTTTTCTCATTAATAATCAAAAACATAATTCAATCATTCATTACACAACACACGTGCCTCCTCGAGAGAACGATTCCCATCAAGGGTCATAAGTGTTTACGTTTTCCTAAACGTACACTTAATACTTACCGCTTTTACCTTGTTTTCCTAAACAAGTGTAATTTTACAACTATCATTTTGGCGCCGCTGCCGGGGAGGCGTGTTGTGTTTTGATTGAACAATTGTTGTTTTTCTATACTAGCCATAATAGTAATTGTGTTAATAGCACTCTATTAATACGTATTATCGTTTTTCGGTTTTTGTGTGAATACTATTACTATATTGTATACGTAGAACAATAAATACACAAGTACTCCAAATACGTGAGCAATCACAACCTTGATTCGGGATTTCATCACTCGATCATTGTATTCGAATCTCAAACCAAAGAAAAAGGCAAAAATAGATAAATACTTTCGTGAAGCTTAATCTTGATAATACAAACTATAAGGTGGGTATAAGGCGGTTGTATTTCACAACCTAAAGGAAAAAGGCTCTTAAGTGCTTCGCGCCGCCTCGTTTCCTCCGCTTGCTTGTGCGTATTTGATTTTGAGAGTGAATCGAGGGTTTTGCCGCCCAAAGTATTATTACATATCATATATATTTTCTTGGTTTCATTTGATTAAACCCTCTTGAACGATTTGGTGTTACACCATCGTTCTAAAGTCATCGAAGGCGTTCACTCCACGTGATCGTTTTCATTCCTTGAGGCCTTTTTAATCAAGAGATTTGATTAGTGAGGAGATTTGTGGACTCATTGTCTACTTAATACATTCACCAATTTCCAAAAAAGTTAATACAATCAAAAACCACAAAAAAATTGAAAAAACACAAAATACCAAAAAGAATCTTCTTTGCTCGTCTCCACGTTGTACGTGACGTTTATGCTCACTCGTAATCAAGCAAAACGTGCACGTAGACGCAAGAACAAAACTCCTACTAAAACTCATTCTAGTGAGGAGTCTCCAAGTGAGGAACCTATTGTAGAACAAGAAGCTATCATGGCTAATCGTACTATGATGGAGTTGCTTCAAGCACCCACCGAGGGTTTTGGAGAGGCCATTGTGATTCCCGCCATCCTTGCGGAGAACTTTGAGATCAAGACGGGTTTAATGTCTATGCTTCAAGCAAACAAGTTTCGCGGTCACGAAAAAGACAACCCACATTATCACATTAGGCAATTTAATCGTCTTACCGCGACAAGCAAGTTTAAGGATGTACCACACGATGCCATTAAGATGATGTTGTTTCCTTACTCGTTAGATGGACCCGCCAAGATTTGGCTTGAGAAAGAACCGCCGAATTCGATTTTGACATGGGCCGATCTCGTGTCTAAATTTGTGAATCAATTTTTTCCACCATCTAAGACAACACATTTGAAAAACGAGATTTCACGTTTTACACAACGACCAAATGAAAGTTTTTCAATGGCTTGGGAAAGGTTTAAAGAAATGTTACATGAATGTCCACACCATGATTTTTCCGAATTCATCAAATTGACACTTTTTATAATGGGCTTAATGAGCATGAACGAGATTATTTAAATGCCGCCGCGGGTGGTAATTTTTTGTGCAAAACGACCAATGAGGCTTTGAAAATCATAGAAAATAGGTCTAAGGTCTATAGCCCTCGTAACACACCGAGTGTTGCCAATTTGGGCTCGTCATCATCTCGTTCCATTAATGCCTTGCAAGATGAAGCAAATGAGGAGAATCGGTTTTTCGATAGGTTTTCGACTCTTATGTCTCATTGGAAAGCTCAAGAAGCTTCAAACACCGCTTCGGTCAAAGCGGTTGCTAAGAGTTGTATTTCATGTGGTGGAGCTCATGATTTTTCCGAGTGCATTACCGCCGATGGTAACACTTCGAATGCTTATGTAGCCACGGGAACTTATAACCAAATCGGTCAAGGTTCCCGCCAAAATCAAGCTCCACAAAATCAAAATGCTAATAACTATCGAAACAACAATCAAGGTGGAAATTACCAAGGAAATCAAAGGAATTATAACAAAGGTAATTACCAAAGTGGAAATGGGCAAATTTCAAACCAAAACCAAAACCGTGATTTTCAAACTCCTACTCAAGGTTTTCAAAATGCTCACACTAAAAATTTGCAAGGAGAATTTTTAGATTATGCTAAGGCTAATGATGCTAAGTTTGATAACATGCAACGTGAGATGATTAGCTTAAGGTCCGAATTGAAAAACGAGCTAAAAAAACGAACTTGCTAATGAACTTAAAACTCATGCTAATAAAATGGAAGGAAATGTCACACGACTCCAACAAAATCAACAAAAAATGGAGCAAGGACAACATGAGATTAAGCAAGAGTTGTTAAAAGCGGATGCTAGGCAATCTAAGTTTGAAGACCGTATGGCTAAAATGTTTGAAGCTATCATGTGTAAGCCCTCTTCTTCGGGTGGTCTTCCTAGTGATACCATCGTGAACCCGAAAGGAGAATTGAAGGTTATTACTACTCGTAGTGGTAAAACTTTCAAAGAACCCATTTCTCGTCCAAGTACTTCTATGGAGAAGGAAAAAGAGAAAGAACCCGAGGTTGTGGTTGAAAAGGAGCACATTACAAGCCCACGAAGTACCGCTCAAACCACACCTACGGTTGAACCAATACCCATCATGGAACCCGAGATTCCAAGGCCGATGCCTATGCCTAAGTTGTCCCAACCCACACCACCTTTACCCTACCCATCAAGACGAGACAAGGAAAAGGCACAAGAACGAAATAATTATCAATTTGAACTCTTTATGAAAATGTTTCGTGACTTGCATTTTAATATAAGTTTTGCCGACGCCTTAGTCATGATGCCTCGATTTGCCGCGAACTTCAAAAGTATGTTAAACAACAAAGAGAAATTGCAAAAATCGTCTAGTTGTTCATCGGTTTTTCTAAGCCGCATACCTCAAAAAGTCGGTGATCCTGGAAAGTTTTTAATCCCATGTGCTATCCAAGACATGGAAGAATGCTACGCCTTGGCCGATCTTGGTGCTAGTATTAATTTGATGCCTCTCGAGATTTTTAAATCGCTCAATCTTCCAAATCTCACTCCTTCAAGAATGTCAATCGAAATGGCCGATCATTCTACGATTCTAGCTTGTGGAGTTGCCGAGGACGTCTTCGTGAAAGTTGGGAAATTCTATTATCCCGTGGACTTCATTGTTGTTGATATTCCCATCGATCCTAAAGTTCCGTTAATTTTAGGTCGATCTTTTTTGGATACCTCGAGAGCACTTATCGATGTGCATGCAAGAAAAATCACTCTTCGTTTCAATGAGGAAGAACTCGTCATTAATGCAACCCAAAACTCCACTCTTTCTCATGTTTATTCGATCACATCTTTGTACAATGTCAATCCTATCAAAAACATTTGTCAAAAGATTTCCAATAGAGTTTTAGGAGTTGTTGAGAAAAATGAAGTTCCGTCCCCTCCGCCGATGGAGGTTAAGAGTGTTAAGCCTATGATTCCAATCTCGAGTGATTCTTCGGATGATGAATACGTTGATCCCGATGGGGAGGTTTTCTTTGTTGACAAAAGATTTGAAAACTTGCCACCACCTAAACCAAAAAGATTTCAAAATGTGAGAATTTTTAGTGTGACTAACATTGTTTTAGATACACCAAATATTTTTGACATAATCAAATCGGGTTTTCACAAGGAGAGTATTAAAGATGAAAAAGGAAAAGATTTTGAATTAAATTTAAAAGATTTTTCTACAATTCTAACTCCGTCATCACCGCGTTTATTGAGTGCTACAAGCTCGTCTTCTCCTTTTGACGATGCTTTGTGTGGACTTAGTGTGGGGGAAGCCCCTTATGTTCCCTTCCCTTTCTCCACCGAGGACGAGATATTTGATCCTGGAATTGCTTATATAGGGAAATCTCGGTCTTCCACCGATGCAATAAATGGAAAATCTTTTCATTTGATTGGTGCGAGTCTACCTCGAGTAGCTCAATGTTTTGCCTTACCCATTATCCCACCCTTCTATTTCTTCTCTCCTATTTTCTTCTATCCCATTGGGATTTGTGTTGGAGTTGTGTTGTCTCGTCTTTCATCCGAAAACGAGGACGCTATCTTTGACCCTGGTATACGTTTATCGGATTTTTAAAGTACTTAACGTGCTTTTGGGCCTTGTTTATCATGTAAGCCCCACCAAAAATTGACCATACCATGATTATCCCTAAATGATCACATTTATGGGGATTCGATTCGAGCTTTTGACTCGGTTATCAAAAACAAGGTGCCTCGTGGGGGAGACCCATGCTTATCCATGTACATATTATTGCTTTCTAATTAGTGTAATGTGAGGGGATTTGTGCCCTTCCAACCTTTGTTCCGTGGTTGTTTGTGAATTGTGTCTTTTAGATCATGATCTTCACGATTGGAGCCTCTCGTGTTCGTTTTATGGGAGCACTCGATCGTTTGCTTTGGAGGCCATTCCCAATATCCAAATGATATATCCTTTTATGTTCTAACCTTAGGTTTTTAGCACACTTCATAAACGACTATTAACTTATTGGTTACACCCTTTCCATGCTAGATTAGGCATTCGACTACGTCTCTAGTATGGGGGTGTTTGCACCCCTAGACTCGAAACATTGAGGACAATGTTTAACTTTAGTATGGGGGGGTGAATAGATACTTGCCTTGCCAAACCTTCACGCTTTCCAAAGTTTATCGTTTTCTTGCAAAATAAGGCTAAAAACGGCCAAATTTTAAAATTTTTGTCATGTTTCATAAGTGTTTGAAGACACGAATGTAGATTTTCCGATGGCGAGAATAAGAGTAATTTTTGACTCGACCGTGCGTGTTGAGCACTTAGCTTTGATTCCTTAACTACACATTAGGCTAAGTCTCTTCAATGAGGACGAGAAATGATAGAGTTAATTATAAGTTACTATGCTAAACGTAGAGTACTCGTATTCTTTCAAAAACTCATGTGTTCTCGTTGTTTGCTTATTCTCCCTTCGCATGTAAATATTTTTTGCTTAATAAATATTGATTTAGCGGTTTAGTTTTGATTGTTGGGTTTCTAGTCTTTTCTAGTAGCTTCCGTGTAATTAAGTTGGGAAGACATTAAGGTATCGCCAGCGTCACGGTTTTGAAGTATTGGCACCCTAATAATCGAAAGCTTCACCCAATAATAAGATTTCAAGTGCTCACCTAAATCTAGCAAACAATTTGAAGCCCCACAAGGCCTAAAATCTATGCAAAATTGAAAGTGAATCAAGCCTTAATCTTCGAAGCTTTAAAGATCCAAAATTCGCTTTAGCGTGAGGATATACGTCTTTGGCTAATAAAACCACCGATGAGGCGGATAATAAAAGGCAAGGCAAGACCGAAGTCATAATAAAAGCTTCATGGCGAAGTTGAATAAAAGATGGAGGTAAACCAAAGATAATAAGGTCCTTCCGTTAGGGGGCGTATAAAAGTCTTGGTAATAAGTCTCATGTTCAAAACCGTTATAAAACCGTGTTTATCGATTCTTCTTGTCAACTTAATTTTTTAACATCGTTGTCTATTAGGAGGGGTTATTAATTTGATGGTCTTAGTTACACCGTTAGGACTCTATTTTTAGACCTAAATCTCTATTATCGCATAAGTCAACAATGTATCCTCGTGATCATTAAGACATAATAAAATATAAGAGATACAACTTAGGAATAATGGGAGAATAAGTACGTGATTAGGGCATATGAGTAGTGTTAGCATTACTAACTTATAATGACAATGATCTCGTTGCACGCTTGGCATGGAATTAAGGTGAAAATCGAGGACGACGAAATTATTTCTAACGAAGCATTCACGTGTTCTTATTCTATGAACCTAAACGTCCCATTTTGCGATGAAAATCATACATTATGTCTAAAACGCAAGTAGTAGTAATCATAGTATGTAGCTAGTTTATCATTTCAATAAAGTGAATAAAATTGAATTTTGGAGATGCTTTGATACTTTATTCAAGCATTGCGTGAGGGCACGGCAATGGTTTAGTATGGGGGAGTGATGAGACTGCTTTTATACATGGTCTCATCGTCCAAAACGGCCTTAAAATGCATAAAATATCTTAAAATAGACCAAATATATGCTCGTGTTTGTTACTTGTGTATTTTTAGGTACGGATATTGAGGAATTGGCAAAAGAACACAAGAATCAATCAAAAACAAACACGGGAAACGAAGTCGCACAATGAACCGGGCCCAAGTTTGGATTTTGCAAAATGACCCTTGAAGAATTGAAGATTGGCAAAAATGGTCCCTCATATTTGAAGAACTTGTCACATTTGACCCTCAAAATGTCAATTGTACAAGTATAATCCTTTATATTTGAAGATATTACAAGATCAGTCCATCAAGTTTGAAGAATATACAAAAGGAGCCCTTGGATAAAGTTTTTAAAGGTTTTGTGCCACTTTTGACAAGTTGTCAAAAGTTGACAAAGGCAAAATCAGGCGCTGATGGAATTAAAAACAAAGTGGAAAGAAGTTAAAAGCCTGGGGACCTAATCTGTCAAACCAACAAACTCCCACAACCAACCACAACTTGCCACCTCAGCCCTACCCACCCATTTACCCACCACCCACCCACAAAACCGACCCTACCCACATCCATACCCGGTATTATTAACTTAAACGTGGTCAATGAAGTCAAAACACCCCACTAACCATTTATTTCCCACCAAAACAAGAATTTAAAACCTGTTTATCCCCAAAACAAATCAAAAACGCCCCTTAATCCATTAGAACCCTAATCCCCACCCCAGGTCAAATCAACCCCAAATCAAAGGGTTAATCCCCATTCTTGTCCAGATCTTTAATTGAGGTCACCCTCATCACATCCCACACCCAAACCGTGACCCTGGACAACCCCATGTGAAGGTGGACCCCTCCCCTGCTCACGTCTCACTCACCCAAACCCAATGCCCGACCAAACCAACACCCAGGATCACTCCCCTTGGTCCCCAAGGCTCATCCAACGTCCCAAATCCATTCAAGCATTACTGGCATCACATGTATCACCTTTTGACCAGAATTCGTCAAAGAAGACAAGGGCATTTTTGAGATTTCCAGAATTAGGGTTTAAGTTTATTACTTTTTTATTCCCAGGCCTAGAATGTTCTATCTAGCCTATAAAAGGAGAATGCAACCTGTGCATATCCCTTTGTTCCAGAATTTTTAGCTAATCACTTGTAATCCCTTTTTTAAGAAATAAAGTTTGGTATTTGTAAAAGACAAGTGTAATTCCTTTTATGTTTTTGAAAAGTTGTGTGTTGTGTTTATGCTAAATTCTGAGTTCCAATTTAAATTTGTGAAAGACTTGTGTGAGTTTTCAAGTTTTCAAAAGTTTTCAAATTTGATTCAAATCTTATAAACCAAATTTCTTTGAAGTGAAAGTGGAAAAGGATTGTTGGTTTGTGAGTTTGAAGAGTATTTAAAAACGTGTTTGAAGTTTTAAAAAGGTTTAAGTAAGGTTTTAAGAAAGGAAATAAAAAGAAAACAGATTACATATTTTTGTGCTTGTTCTTCTTTTCTTTTTCTTCTTAGCAGGTTAAAGACCTGTTGTTGATCATTGTTCTGCACCAACCCCAGTTGGTAGGAGGTGGTATTGCAACCACAAAGGACCTTGGATGTAAGGTTCTTGGGTAAGAAAGTTTTCCCTTTTTCAAATTTTCAGAAAAGAGTAGTTCATGTGATTTGTATGCTTAAGGTGTTATTTGTTAGTATAGCTGTTGGATTTGAGTTCTTAAGTGATGTTATGCATGATTTGAAGTTTTAGAATCAGTTTGATGGCTTTTGGAAGTGATTTTGTTTGAAAAATTAGTTTTCAAAAATATTAAGGGGTGTTTGGATTCATGATTTAGCAGGTTTAAAATCTTGATTTGTGATTTAAAAACTTGTTAGAATTATTGAATAGGGTTGTGTTACGTTTTGTATCAGTCACAGATAAGTGTGAGTATGATTTGAAGCAAGTTTGTGTGTTTTAATTGAAAAAGATAGCTTAAAATCTGCATTGGCATTTTTCTGCTTATTTTGTTCATAATTTGTGCTAAGATCTTGGATTTCTGTTAAGTGTTAGGCTAATTGAGTTATTGTAATTGCTTGAGTGCTAGTTGGTGAGTGTGTGTGCCAAATTTGGTCATTTGAAAATCAGTATTGTGCAATCTGTCAAGCTCATAAGCCCACAGACTTAGAATTTTATCACAGCAACATTGATTTGGTTTTGTATGCATTTTTGGGTGGAATTTCTGGCTGTCATTTGCTTGTTTTCTGCTTTGTATTGACTCCCTTCACTCAGAAAGAGTGAAGGGGTGCCTTTGCTCCAAAAAACATCCACAAAAACAAGCAAAGCCAAGCCCTCTTGGTCTATTGCACACAAGTGAAAACACTTGTGTGCTCATCAGTCACCAACAAGAACTGGGCACGTTTTGCCCATTATTTGGACTTAATCTTGGTTAAAAATTGTTTTGGATTTGTGTTATAAGGTTTAAAGGGTGTCACTGATTGATTTGGAAAGTTAAAAAAAAAAGAAAATTTTTATAAAAAGTTCACCCGCAACGGGCTCGAACACGCGACCCCTCGCTGGGGGACTTAGCGTGCTTACCGTTGATCTAGATGAACCTTTTACGTTAAGGTTTCATTTCAATAGATACTTGACCCCTTTTGTTCTTGACTTTTCAATAATAAGCCGTAGCTTATTTGATTTTTCTTAGCTTATTTATTAAGTGTTTTTAGCTTAATTGATTTTTCCTAGGACATTTATAGGTTTTAAGATTTTTCTGTGTAAAAGTTTTATTTTTCACATTATTTAATTAATTTCTAGGATTATTTTTAGTTTTAAATTTAGAAAGTCATTAAAAAATATTAAACAGTAATAAAAAAATACAAAAAAAATAGTTTTTAAGTTTTAATTAAGTATTTTGAGGTTTACATGTCAAAAAGTTTTCAAAAACTTTAATTTTTAATTTTATTTAATTTTAGGGTTTTTAGACAACTTTAAAAATTAATATAAAATTAACTAAAAGGTTTTAGGAACTTTAATTTACATTTTCTTCTTAGTTAGAATATTTAGGATTTTTGAGAATTTTTTAGAATTTATTTGAGAACTTTTAATTTTTTAGAATATTTTAATATTATTTTATTCATTAAAATAAAAAGTTTTATTTTTAACTTTTTTTCATTTTTCCTAGATTCTAGACATTAAAATAGGACCTTTTTCACTTTTCAATTAATTTTTAGGCTTTTCATTTATTTTCTAGAATTAATTTAAGATTTAATAGTTTTTAATAGTTTTTTAGTGTTTAAAATTAGTTTAAATTGGTTTTAAAATTTGTAAAAATAGTTTTTAGTTTAATTAGGTAATTTTTGAGGTTTACAAACTATTAAATCTTGTGTAGGGCTTTTTAATATTTAAAAGTGATTTTTAGGGCTTTAATTAGCATTAAAAAGTCATTATTAAATTAATTAAAAGGTTTTGGCAAGTTTGGATTTTTTGTAAACTCTTAGAATTTTATTGAGGATTTTTAGTAATTTTTAGGAATTTTGAGATTAAAATTTTAAATTTTGTGTTTTTTTACGTTTCTACGTCGTAACTTTCTAGTAGTGTTTTTGCCTTATTTTTCTATTTTTTTCGTCTTCTTCATTTTCTCTTCTTTTCTTCTCATTAATAATCAAAAACATAATTCAATCATTCATTACACAACACACGTGCCTCCTCGAGAGAACGATTCCCATCAAGGGTCATAAGTGTTTACGTTTTCCTAAACGTACACTTAATACTTACCGCTTTTACCTTGTTTTCCTAAACAAGTGTAATTTTACAACTATCAGATATAAACTCAAACTTTATGGCCCTGGAAAGATAAAATTATTACATTTTCAAATCTTTAAGAAACACTATCAAAGCTATTACCAATCAACGGGAAATGCAGTTTTAGTGCAGACTACTCAGATTTGACTTTTTCGACAAAATTTGCATAAAACCATTTTGACCATCATTTACATTCCGTAAAAGATTTTAACTTGAAACCAATTGGAAATGTTCACATTTGACCTATGTTACTGTAATAATTCATAAAAATACCCACTTTGGCTTTTTATACTTTGGCCCCAAACACAAATTTGGCGCACATGTCGGTATTGACTAGTTTTGATAAAAAGATCATATTTTACTCATCCGGACACTTCCAAAAACCATCCAACTCATCAATTGTACTACACAATCAAGGCTATCCAAAAATCAAGAAAATTGCAGGTCTTATTTGCAGAAAAACTTCATGAATGGCTGTAGCAATCTGCTATCATTCTTAACCTCATTTTTTACTCTAAAATTTACTTCTAACATCACGTAAACACTTGCACACCCTAAGCAATGCCTCTACAAGTACACAAGACATATCATGATCATAATAACACCTTGACATCAGTAGAATATGGTCTAAATACAAAAACTCCAATTTCATAATCAAGGTATTTAATTAAATAGAAATTAAAGCAATACAATAGTGGTAAGAGTACCTTAGTACAAGTGTGACGGATATGAGAACCGGGCTGTAGATGGCAATGGGAAATACTCCAAGGGATACCCGCGACCTACAAGAGTGATCATGACCCTTAAGTATGCGTTTTATAAAAATATAAAACAATTGTATCAAAATATTTTGTAAAAATGTAATATGTATATAACTTGCACAACCAACCGAGTTTAAGTATGGTCATGACCTTCATGACATACAACATGTATAAAAATGAATAAAACGATAGTCTAAGGTCTCAAATCAAGTAACCCAAGTGATTTGCACCTAAAAACACCAACAATTTATTTAACCGTAGGCGTAAAGTCACATTTTCTGGTATAGCTGTTTTGTAAAGGGCATAGCTCCCAATCCATAAGTCTAATAACGATGGGATTTTCTCAACTGGAACGGGTATCTCATGAGGTTTCCAGAATGTCCAACCATTCGATCTAAGAGTTTACAGAACTTTCTAAAAGTCTAAAACACTAACAGCCACCCCATAAGCACTTAATGGTCAAACTACACTAGTAATACTTGGGACAAAATAACCCGTTAACCTATAAGGTTTAAGGGCCTGAGATTTCCACCATTGGAAAGCCTCAAGACTCTACTTTCGGCCCATACCAACCACGAGTAAATAGCTAATACCAATTGTCGGGAAAATTGCATTGTTTGAAGGTTACGAAATCAGAATTTAGGTTTTCGAACTCGGGTTTACCGTTTTGGTCATAAATTACAAACCGTGATAGCAATCGATGCGAGGTCAGCAGCGTTTGTTAGTTTATAATGTATACTAACCCAAATTGTCTTAAAAGGTCAAATATATGGTTCACGACCTGTATCAAATAGCTATACAAGTCTGTTGGGTCAGATTGGGTTCACAACCGTAAATTGGCCATAACTCACTCATCCGGAGGAGTTGATCGCCCATCCAACTCGCTACTAACATGTAAAAGGGTCAATGAATCCATATAAGCTATAAAATCACAGCCTATAGTGGGAAAATATGTGAGTTTTGGGCTCACAAACCTGCTGTCCGAATTTTGCTTATAAAATCTTAATTTAATCATAACTTCCTCATCCGGAGGAGTTGTGTGCCTATCCAACTCGCCACTAATAGGTAAAAGGCCTAAAGAATCTATTTAAGCTATAAAAAGTGCAGGTAACAATGAAACATATGAGAGTTTTGGACTCGAAACCCTGCTGTCCGAAATTCACTAAGGTCTAATAGTCAATTTAGGGTTTCTACTACTCAATTCAAATCACCAAACTCATACTTCATCAAAGCACTAACTCAAAACATCTCATAACATCAAGTGCATATAAGAATCTTAAACCTAAACATAAAAAAAAACTAAATGCAAGTAATAATCATAACCAAACATGGTTAACACATTACAAACCTATTGACAAAGTCAATTACCAAAAATCTTCAATCTTTAAAATTCATGATTCACCAAAAATCATATGCATGGAGGATTTTTAAGTGGGTTTAGGGTTAAAAACAATCAAAGGTCAATTTGGTGATGATTAATTAGTCAATAACCAAGAATTCAAGATGATGATGATGGGTTTATGGTACAATTCGTCCTACAGAAGAGAAAAAGAAGGAGTTGTGTTTTATTTTTGTTAATAAAATTTGTCTGATAGTTTTTTTTTTTTTTTTTTTTTTTTTTTTTTGGTTGGTGGGTATAACCGGTACAAAGGAAAGAAAAGAGTGTATGGGGCTTTTTGGCCCAATAACCTTAAATTATATAAAACTTAGCCCAAGGATAAAATGCAACTAGTTCTAGCCCGACCCGATTCTTAAAAAAACTCTAGTCGTTCTGACTCGGTGCAAGTTATAATACGTTAACAAAATATTTTAGAAATATAGTATTTTGACTTCATAAAGTCGAAATATTTAGCCATCGGTTCTCGTTCCATTGTATCGGGTAAACTTTTTGTAAAACGCGCGCGAGTGCTTTTAAATCAAAAATTTTGATTTAAATAAATATGGAAAAATAAAAATAAAATTTTTTTAACACCGAATAAAATATTGTCAATGATCAGAAAAATAATTGAAATATAATTTATTTACAATTATCGAGATCTCAGGATTTGTGTAAGAAACAACAAGAAAAGGTAACATATTGGAAAATTCAAGAAGCATGAATAAAAGAATAAAGTAATACCGAGAAAATATGAGTTCTCACAGTCGACCCCCCTAAAGGAACTCTGGTCCCTCAGAGTTCAACAGGAGACAGAAGAAGATGCGAACAAATGGGGATACCTAGTTTAGAATTGATTCTTCGCTTTCCCATGTAGTTTCTACGCCACGACGAACCTTTGCAGTTAGGATCTAACTGCTTCAGCTTCTTAACTCCTCTTCCAATTTATTTTAAACTCGGATTAAAATAATAACCTTTCAGTACAAAGAAAGATAAAGAGATAGAATGAACACGAGAATTTCTTAAACGGACAAGGTGCGCTAAAACGAGTTAGGATTGATAATTGACAAGGAATTTCAAATCGCGCAAACTGTAGAACATGACAATCTACTTACTAGAGAAATAGAAGGGAAATATGAGTTTCATATAGACATTTAAAATATAAGTTGCCACAATTATCCATCTAGAATTTGGTATTATTTTAAAATTAAGCTTAAGTTTGTTTGTGGCATTAAAATGTTACGACACTTTCAAAATGGTGTCAATATAGATGCTTATCAAGGCGTTTTGTGATTTGAAATCGAAACTATATATTTAGAGAGTAAAATTCGCTAAGTCTTTTTCTTGATAAGGATTTCAAAGTAAAAGTAAAACAATTCAGGCTTCCTGCCCGAACCCGGCTTCCCTCTGAGATTGTACAATTGGTAGGTCACCGGGTTATTCAAATAAAGAATAGTTATTTTGATGAGCTTAAGAGCTTTTGGATGACTGTATGAAATTATCGTTAAAACTCAAGTTTATCGTTATGATCAGAGAAAATTAAATTTCCAAATTACTTAGAAGTATTGATAGAAATATAAACTACATAAGTAATTTCATTAACTTGAAAGTAAAGTATGATTATTCAAATAGTTTAAAAGATTATGTATGATGTCCTTTAAAAACACTAGTTATAAATCTAGCAACGAGGATGTATATATCCGACATTTAACTTGAAACGGGTATTTTATTAAGTTTAACACTTCATAAAATTTGTAAAACATTCTCAAAAATTTATAATAATTTTTAGAAATCCATGAAGATGTTTAATGCATCAAATAGGGAGACACATTCGGGTTTTCAAAAGGTGGTAAGATAGCAAACGAATAATAATCAACAATTAGTATGCAAGCAATAGCATGAGTGAATAAAATGAAACTTGTACCAAATTCTTAACGAACATGATAGAATAGATGCATCGATGATAAGGACAATGGGAAACAAAGGATTTAGCAAGGGATTAAATCACAAGAGCGGTTGGTGTCACCA
This sequence comes from Glebionis coronaria, assembly GCA_025667525.1. Taxonomy (NCBI): domain Eukaryota; kingdom Viridiplantae; phylum Streptophyta; class Magnoliopsida; order Asterales; family Asteraceae; genus Glebionis; species Glebionis coronaria. The sequence continues at coordinate 16,692 of JANFOE010002210.1, forward strand.
ACAATGGTTTATTAAGTTCTCGGTGGCCGATACACGATCAAAAGAGAAAAGCCACACAATAAATTTTTGAATCATGAACATTCTTAAGAAGTCACTTGAGAGTAATTCCAGTAAAATGAGCAACATTAGCAATGAGAGAGCGAAGTCATCACATGATTCACGCGAATGAATTACAAGACGATAGAGTGTAACACACATCATGACAAATAGACGAAATTATCGTTCACGTTCAGTCATAAATCATTATCCGCGTCCAGAGACATTTCGAAGGTCTACCAAAATAGATAGAGAAGGTTGGTCGATGAAGAGGCACAAAACGTTGACACTTTCAAGTCTGGTATCAATGGTCAGTAATTAGACGAGTGGTAAAGGGAATTATATCATAATAGAAAAATGAGGTAATAAGTAGGACATATATCATTGAATAAAGAAACATGTACTCGCAGACTCGTAATTTGTTCAAGAAAAGACAAGGAAATATATGCTTATATCATGAAAGGGTGCTACTCGCATAATATGTAAAAGTTTTCAAAACTTTATTTCATCTAACTTTTTTTGGAAAGACATGTAAAAAGTTGGTTCTGCTTAAAATATTTAAGGTGACTACTGATTTAGCCTCGCATGGCTCCTTCTAAATTACGCATAGGTGATCAGGCCACGCATAATTTAGGACTAGCAATGCGATACACAGTTTCGTCAAACTAGTATTACATGTCATATATTTAAAATATATATATGGTACCAAAAATAGAAATCGGAATAATTTATGAAACTTTTCACAAGTAAGTAATTCGCTTGGTATTTAAATCAACACCTTTAATGTTACATGAATTCTTTTATAAGATCAAGGTAAAATAATTTGTGAAAATACCTCGTAAAACAATATTACTTGACGTTATAAAGTAACATTCAAGTATTTTATAAAGTCAAAGTAGAACGATTTGTAAAATGATTTGCAAACAATACGAGTTTGAGTTTATATGGCGACATTATAGCAATGTATAAATAGCAAGTGGGTAACACTAGGGTAGTAAAGGGTAATTAATACGAAATCGATGAAATGGTTACAAGGTGATAAGGTCTAAAAATCTTAGCCGGAATCGTCATGAGACACGTGTCAAAATGATAACGAACGATGTGAAAACAAGAACTTCAAATCTCGACCCAAATCAGTGGTACGATGAGAGAAAAGAAAGATAATATAAAATGACAAATAAGTCATATATAAAAGAAAGGAAAAAGGAATTCCGTATGCGTTCACATCTTAACTAATTGACATAAAAATGTACAACTTTCGACAAAATTATAGCTCACCAACAGTTTATCTAAACATTCGGTTTTAAAAGTTCACGATATATGTATGTATAACTCGTACCCAAAGTTACTATTTTTAAACGTCTTCAAACGTAACTAATGATTGTTATTTGTAAAATATCATCTGTTAAAGTTCTACAAGCTCAAACGAACTTAAAAAAAACGCTTAAAAACCATATTTTAAAATTTCTATCAGCTTTGACTTTTTAGTCAACTTTGACTTTTAGGTCTGACCCGATCAATTAACCCGTCAAGTGACATTTTCAAGACTCGGAGTCTAAAGCAATTTAGTGCAAAACAATGTTTCGAACAATTTTCTAGTTTTACCAAGATCTGAAACCAAACGTAAAATGAGCTAATTGCCCCTGCACGTTCTGCGCAGGTTTGACTATATTATCCTAAAACGCAGGTTTTTATTTTTAAGGTTTGACCCGTTTATACCAGTTTTCGGACTTGGTTACCAACATGTTAAAGGTAAAACGACATTTTAAACAACTTTTTGTTTTACTCGAGACTCTAAACGGACTAGAAATAGGCGAAAACGTATTCGCATCAGATCTGTCAACAAAATGATATTTTTAGAAAACGCAGACTTTATTAGAAAAAAAAGACCCATAAATATTCAGTTTCGACACTAGTTCCTTCGCGGTAGACGTAAAACGACATTTCAGACAACTTTCGTGTTTCGGCTGAAAGCCGAAACGGAGCAGAAATTTACGATTCTACCCCCTGCAGTTCTGCATCAGCAATAATTTCCATATACGCAGAAAATAAGTTCTTAAATTTTACAAATTTCAAATGAGCGTAATTAATTTTATGTCTAAACGAATGTCTCAACAAGTATAAACATATTTTTAAGTCTGAACTTTATAAAATTTTATTCTCGACACCGTTAAATTACCTGTAGATTTTCTGCAGAGAGTATATTTTTTTTGACACTTTGAAATTTAATCAAACTTCATAATGACCCGGAATTTATGTACACACATGACTTGTGGATCCATAAAGACGAAAGAAAATAGATTATATAATTAAGCATATAAAGAAAAACATAGTATAAATTTGGTTTATGAATACCAACCATAATCTAAGAAATCAAAACGGCGCATGACATCCGTGGCTTCGATTGCAAGATGCAAGGTAGGAAGGTCTCTTGGCGGCGCGATTTTCCAAAAACACAAAGCATACCAAGAAAGAAATGGAACATTAAGGAGTCGCACTCCCGGGCGAGGAGGTTAAATAAAAGGAAAGGATACACGTTTATAGAAGTAAAATCGTATTCCAAACAATCGCCACATATTAGAGGATATGAATTACAAGATGACGGTGGTGTTTCCAAGGTGCAAACGAACGTTGTAATTTGAAGTCAAAACGTAGAATGGTCAATGAAATAATACTTAATCGATATTCGAGTGTCGCATAAAATGATGACGTAAAGGTCAATAAAGGTTACGAAAACCCACGATATTATTCCGCACGGATTTTAAGGAATGCTTTGAGGTGTGTGACTCACACGATGTCCTTTAGTATTTTTCGGGGACACACTGAGCTACACAATGGTCTATAGACTAGACATCCAATCACGAATGGTCGGAAAACAATTTGGATATCTAAATTGATATGTTAAAGGGGTTTAACAGTGGAACTAATGCACAGGGTAGTAAAATGAAAATCGGAAGTTTCATTGAAAGCAATACTTCTTAATCCCAAACAATGGTATTACAAGAATACGCACAACTTGTAACAGTGAGTCGAGAAAAACAGACGGTTCAAAATGAACGAGTATGTGAGGTCAGTCGTATCTCGCATAGACGAAATAACAATAGTACTCAGAAAAGTGAGTATGAAAAGTCGACAGTATACGCGCTCCGAATACAAGTATGTAACGTCATAACAATATAAAATTATTGTAACAAGATCAAGTTTACATGAACAAGAATTCAAGAAATACAGTAAGGGTAGATGTAATCACAGAATATCCAATGATAATTCATTGAGCACAAAGGTATTGAAAGGAGATAGTAATTATCTTCATGAGGGTAATGTAATATTTCAAATTGTAATCAAGAGGTGAAATACTACAACGATAATTAAAAATAAATAATAAGGCTTAGAGAGTTACCCGCGCAGATATCGAACAGCAATGGCAGATTCTGTGTTTGACACTTCAAAACATGAAATATTTGAATTTTCGGTTATAGACTAAGTTTTGAAAAAAAGACTCAGTTCCCTATAACCATCGCTCTGATACCAATCTGTGAGACCCCCAAAATCAGGTATGAAACAACTAGGCAGCAAGGGGGCGCCACGTCATGGTACAAGAAACAATGAAATATTATTGACATAAAGTTGACGTAATAAAAATTTATTCATTAAATCATAAAGAATCATAGTTTTAAACAAAGGTCCCAGATTTTTATAAGCGAAAATCTATAATTTAATTATGGTTTTGTAACTTATAGTTACAAAGAATACATGATAAACTTCTGACAGTTTTTAGATAAACCAATGTTTAAGTACACACAGAAATCTCCAAGCTGCGATAATATCCTGCGGGCTCCCATCCAAGCAAAACTAAGTATTAATACCTGAGATTAAACATGTAAAATCGTCAACATAAAGTTGAGTGATATTCATAGGTTTAGCAGTAAAGATGTGGAATACAAGCATTTAATTGTAAAACAAGTAAATAGAGAAAATGGTTATGATCATTAACCATAGTCCGAAACCAATATTATTGCTGTTTAGTTCATGAACCGAAGCTTAACTCAAAGTAAGTTCCTCTAGGGAGTATTCAGCCTAAATACTCAAGTATAAACAAATGTAAGTGCGTCAAGGTAATCGGGACGGGGATTGTCAATCCCGATGGATCCACCCACAACATTCGCGCTTAGCGCAAAGCATACGGGACAATTAACGGTTCATGATCAAGAGAGGAAACTTAAGGCTATTAACTATAAGCAATAATATCAATGAAAACTGTTGGAAATCATACAAGTCCGAATAGCATACAAGTTCTGGATAGCATACAGTTTTTAAATGGATGTGTTCCACCATGTAAAATCTCACCCCGCGTTTAGAAACAATGTACAAGTAGTAAAAGGGGCTATGAACTCACCTTAGCTACGAGGTGAATCAATATGGAACTTGAGGGCTGAGTAGTAACAACAAGCAATCAAGAAACTTTAAGTCATCCAAGACCTACGATGACGGGGCGCGAAAACTTATAAGATATAAAAATAACATTTAGAAACACTTTGGTTACTATTAGTACATAAACCATCTTATAACTCGCAAGGCATTGCAACCTATTGACTCGAACCAATTTTGACTTAAAAACACTACTTACCCACTGTATGATCATGTTTATAAACATTAACAATGCTCATCAAACCCATAAGTAGCAAATGCTTGTACACTTAGAGTCGAAAATTAACGTTAACAAATTGGCTGCACTAAATTTTCAGAAACATGCTGTAAAGATTGTATCATATCTAGAGTTCTATAATAGATATAAACTCAAACTTTATGGCCCTGGAAAGATAAAATTATTACCTTTTCAAATCTTTAAGAAACACTATCAAAGCTATTACCAATAAACGGGAAATGCAGTTTTAGTGCAGACTACTCAGATTTGACTTTTTCGACAAAATTTGCATAAAACCATTTTGACCATCATTTACATTCCGTAAAAGATTTTAACTTGAAACCAATTGGAAATGTTCACATTTGACCTATGTTACTGTAATAATTCATAAAAATACCCACTTTGGCTTTTTATACTTTGGCCCCAAACACAAATTTGGCGCACATGTCGGTATTGACTAGTTTTGATAAAAAGATCATATTTTACTCATCCGGACACTTCCAAAAACCATCCAACTCATCAATTGTACTACACAATCAAGGCTATCCAAAAATCAAGAAAATTGCAGGTCTTATTTGCAGAAAAACTTCATGAATGGCTGTAGCAATCTGCTATCATTCTTAACCTCATTTTTTACTCTAAAATTTACTTCTAACATCACGTAAACACTTGCACACCCTAAGCAATGCCTCTACAAGTACACAAGACATATCATGATCATAATAACACCTTGACATCAGTAGAATATGGTCTAAATACAAAAACTCCAATTTCATAATCAAGGTATTTAATTAAATAGAAATTAAAGCAATACAATAGTGGCAAGAGTACCTTAGTACAAGTGTGACGGATATGAGAACCGGGCTGTAGATGGCAATGGGAAATACTCCAAGGGATACCCGCGACCTACAAGAGTGATCACGACCCTTAAGTATGCGTTTTATAAAAATATAAAACAATTGTATCAAAATATTTTGTAAAAATGTAATATGTATATAACTTGCACAACCAACCGAGTTTAAGTATGGTCATGACCTTCATGACATACAACATGTATAAAAATGAATAAAACGATAGTCTAAGGTCTCAAATCAAGTAACCCAAGTGATTTGCACGTAAAAACACCAACAATTTATTTAACCGTAGGCGTAAAGTCACATTTTCTGGTATAGCTGTTTTGTAAAGGGCATAGCTCCCAATCCATAAGTCTAATAACGATGGGATTTTCTCAACTGGAACGGGTATCTCATGAGATTTCCAGAATGTCCAACCATTCGATCTAAGAGTTTACAGAACTTTCTAAAAGTCTAAAACACTAACAGCCACCCCATAAGCACTTAATGGTCAAACTACACTAGTAAAACTTGGGACAAAATAACCCGTTAACCTGTAAGGTTTAAGGGCCTGAGATTTCCACCATTGGAAAGCCTCAAGACTCTACTTTCGGCCCATACCAACCACGAGTAATTAGCTAATACCAATTGTCGGGAAAATTGCATTGTTTGAAGGTTACGAAATCAGAATTTAGGTTTTCGAACTCGGGTTTACCGTTTTGGTCATAAATTACAAACCGTGATAGCAATCGATGCGAGGTCAGCGGCGTTTGTTAGGTTATAATGTATACTAACCCAAATTGTCTTAAAAAGTCAAATATATGGTTCACGACCTGTATCAAATAGCTATACAAGTCTGTTGGGTCAGATTGGGTTCACAACCGTAAATCGGCCATAACTCACTCATCCGGAGGAGTTGATCGCCCATCCAACTCGCTACTAACATGTAAAAGGGTCAATGAATCCATATAAGCTATAAAATCACAGCCTACAGTGGGGAAATATGTGAGTTTTGGGCTCACAAACCTGCTGTCCGAATTTTGCTTATAAAATCTTAATTTAATCATAACTTCCTCATCCGGAGGAGTTGTGTGCCTATCCAACTCGCCACTAATAGGTAAAAGGCCTAAAGAATCTATTTAAGCTATAAAAAGTGCAGGTAACAATGAAAAATATGAGAGTTTTGGACTCGAAACCCTGCTGTCCGAAATTCACTAAGGTCTAATAATCAATTTAGGGTTTCTACTACTCAATTCAAATCACCAAACTCATAATTCATCAAAGCACTAACTCAAAACATCTCATAACATCAAGTGCATATAAGAATCTTAAACCTAAACATAAAAAAAAACTAAATGCAAGTAATAATCATAACCAAACATGGTTAACACATTACAAACCTATTGACAAAGTCAATTACCAAAAATCTTCAATCTTTAAAATTCATGATTCACCAAAAATCATATGCATGGAGGATTTTTAAGTGGGTTTAGGGTTAAAAACAATCAAAGGTCAATTTGGTGATGATTAATTAGTCAATAACCAAGAATTCAAGATGATGATGATGGGTTTATGGTACAATTCGTCCTACAGAAGAGAAAAAGAAGGAGTTGTGTTTTATTTTTGTTAATAAAATTTGTCTGATAGTTTTTTTTTTTTTTTTTTTTTTGGTGGGTATAACCGGTACAAAGGAAAGAAAAGAGTGTATGGGGCTTTTTGGTCCAATAACCTTAAATTATATAAAACTTAGCCCAAGGATAAAATGCAACTAGTTCTAGCCCGACCTGATTCTTAAAAAAAACTCTAGTCGTTCTGACTCGGTGCAAGTTATAATACGTTAACAAAATATTTTAGAAATATAGTATTTTGACTTCATAAAGTCGAAATATTTAGCCATCGGTTCTCGTTCCATTGTATCGGGTAAACTTTTTGTAAAACGCGCGCGAGTGCTTTTAAATCAAAAATTTTGATTTAAATAAATATGGAAAAATAAAAATAAAATTTTTATAACTCCGAATAAAATATTGTTAATGATCAGAAAAATAATTGAAATATAATTTATTTACAATTATCGAGATCTCAGGATTTGTGTAAGAAACAACAAGAAAAGGTAACATATTGGAAAATTCAAGAAGCATGAATAAAAGAATAAAGTAATACCGAGAAAATATGAGTTCTCACAGCCGTTCCCACTGCTCGAACCAAGCAGCCACCGGCTTAAGCCGGTGGTGCCTGCTGTTGCGCCGAGACCCACACCGAGCCCCTTAGGGGGTCTCGGCTGTGGCTAAAAAGGGACACCGAGAGTCATTCGACTCTCGGTTGGCTGCCGAACCACAAACCCAAGCCAAACGAACCCTTTTCCTATGTTTATCTAAATTCATAATATGTTTTATTTAATTGTTTTTAAATATCTAACATAAAAACATAATTAAATAAAAGAATTACAAATCAAGGTTTAATGCTTTACCCTAATGTGAGATGGAAAATAACACGAACACGAACCAATAACCAAAGATCAAAAATAAAAAAACGAATGCCTCTTGTTTTTGTGTTGATGTCGCGGCTATGGAGTCACCAAGGGATAGGGTTCAACTTTTTTGTAAAAATATGTTTATGAAAAACTCTGTGTTTTTAGTTTCCCTTAATTAAACCAAAAGTGGGCGTGTGCCCTCCCTTTCTTCTTGGTGCCGCGGCATGTAAGGCCCACAAGAGAAAAACCCGAAGTTTTTTCCGTGTTATAATTTTACGTGTTCGTATGTTCGTATTTTCGTGTTATGATTGTTCGTGTTATAATTAAATACTTGTACGTAACGAAATTAATCGTATTATATTAATTAAGTACGTAATTACATGTTCGTGATTTTTACGTTCATTATTTCATGTTCGTGACTATAATTATTATTGTTAATAATTATCGTGTATTATCACGTACTTAATACTTGTCGTAATAATAATACGTATATAACTTCTGTAATTAATAATCGTGACACGTGTTCATGCTATAAAAGGAAAGTTTATATATGTACATACGTTTACTAAGTGTACTGTTCATGGGTAAAAACATACGGGTTTTACATATATAGCTCGGGATGCATCTAACTTATAACATGTGACAATACCAATCCCTACGTGTCCCAGTTATGTAAACTAATTTAATTTCTTTAGTCGCTCACATTTTAGGACTAACTATATAAACTAATTTAATTTCTTTAGTCGCTCACATTTTAGGACTAACAACTTATATTAGCATTACGTAATCCTTTATGCCAAAGTGTTGGATTATCCACCACAGATGCTAAGACATGTTATTTGGAGTTATCTCCTCCCAATTTTCATATAATAAACCATTTCGCCTATGACCTTTAGCTAACAAATTTCTATTTTTACTATTAGCACAATCTACTTTAGTAAAAGATTTTAGTTTATTTGGATACCATAGATATTAGAGGACTCATCCTTACCATCAATCTCATTTTAATCTAATAGATAAAATTAAACACAAAATATATTTTCACCCACTTTTTTCAAACATTAGTATCTTTTAAACATGTTAATTGTTATGTGAAAAAATATACCGTTACGAAGAGCATTTAATTATCTTTCTATAGATATGCTATATGATACACTTTCGACAAATTATTTTTTTCTTCATTTTTTTTCACGTTTTCGAAAATTATCATATATGATACTAATATCATATATGATGTGTCACCAGTATCATATATGATATAACCTATCATATATGATAGAAACCCATATCATATATGATTTAACACTGTTATCATATATGATGAAACAGTATTATCACATATGATATTTCACGTAAATTTTAATAAGAAAAAAAAAACGAATTTTTTTCTTCGAAAAATATATCATATTGCATATTGGTAGAAAGATAATTAAGCGCTCGTCGCGATGGTATAATTATTTTTGTTTAACACTTAACGGTTTAGGAGATATTTAAATTATAAAAAATAGGTAAAAAATAAAATATATTTAATCTTATCCATTAGATAGAGATGAGATAGATGATACGGATAAGTCCCCTCAGAAAATTATGGTATGCAAAATAAGTCTTCTCTTAGTAAAATCAGCCACATAATTATCATCAAATAATTTAGCAAATTTAATAAAATTAAATGTTAAACCACTAAAATGCTGAACATTGGTAATTGTAATGGAGTCATGAGTAATACCTCAAATGGTATTCTATTCTTTTGAAAAGACATATGGTATTTATTTTCTCCGTTTTTTCCGCAGGGATTTGTCCAAGAATTAATAACTTAACAGGAACAGTGCCTAAATTTCTTGCTGGACTGAATTTCGTGAAAGTTCTGTAAGTTATCTTCCCCTTAAGCCAATCCGAGAATAGTAATGAGAAAAGTGGAACAGAAAAAGAAGTTAAAAGTGTCTAGAATCCATTTTGATGGCTCAGGCGCTACCCAGATTGATCAGCTGCTCGGGTATACTACCAAAGTCGTCAAATGAGACGACTGCAAAGATTTATCGAGTTATTATATACACACCCGGATGAGAACAATTCTTAACATGATTATCGGTCAGTTGCTTATTCTTGATGCTTTCAGCCATGTACAAACTCTGTTAGGGGAAAGACTGAATTTATGTAACTTATTTGTTCAAATTAACTAATGTACGCAAGATACTTTTTTTATTCCAGACCTACACAACATACTTTCGAGTACTTACTAATCTACGCAATATTGACCAAAATGTGACTTGTTTGACCGGTTACCACTTAGAAAGGTTACAGTTTGGTCCTTTGGTCTGCGTGGACTTCTACCGTTAGTCCTTTGACATTCTTTTCATTAGAAAACTTAGTAATGATACCTTAACTTAAATACACGAATTTTTATACACGTTTTTATACAAACTTTTTATACGTGTTATTATATACACGTTTTTATACGCGAGAAATTCTGAACTTTGACAGATGATTTTAGTGTCAAAACTGACCTCGTAGACTCCGAAAATCTCACGTTAAGTCAATGTATACGTTCTTTACAACTTTCATGTTTTATGTTTTTCATGAATAAGACATTTAGATGGTCGAAACCTCGATTTAAACTGTGACAACAATACTAGTATTTTCGGTAATTAAGTAAATCTAGATTTCAGCGGTCTCATTTAGTGCTAAAAACTTACTTTTGAGTCTCTAAACCTATCAGTGACTAATTATATACATTATATATATATATATATATATATAATATTTTAAATAAAGTTTAAAACTTATACAGATAGTAGTATGATAAAAATTAAAAATTCTTCAAAAGGTTTAAATCGGCGGAAAAACCCTGACCCCGTGCTTTGGTGCCGACTGGCCCTTCCCCAAGGACCAAGCCCCAGGCAATGAGCACCTGTTCCAGTGACATGCATCTAAAAATGTGTATCGAAGTGTGTGTATACAAACGTGTATAAAAACGAGTGTATAAAAAAGTGTATAAAACTGTGTGTATAAAAAAGCGTAAAAAACATTTATATACTCACGTTTTTACGCAATTATATAAATATGTTTTTACGCTTTTTAATACACACAGTTTTATACACACGTTTTTATACAACTTTAATACACGTTTGTATACACTACGATACACATTTTTAGACGCATGTTTTGTGTTTGAGTTTAATTTTAAACGAGAAGTTTTTCGAGCAACCAGTTTTATCATACTATTATTTTTATAAGTTTTACACTTTGTTTTGTAACATTTTACGTATAGAATGTCTATATTTAGTCATTGATAGGTTTAGAGACTTAAAGATAAGTATTTAGCACTAACCGAGATTGTCGAAATTCGGATTTACTTGATTACCGAAAATACTAGTATTGTTGTCATAGTTTTAAATCGGGGTTTCGACCATCAAAATGTCTTTTTCATGAAAAATATAAAACATGAAAGTTGTAGAGAACGTATACATTGACTTAACGTGAGATTTTTGGAGTTTACGGGATAAGTTTTGACGCTGAAATCTTCTGTCAAAGTTCAGAATTTCTCGCGTATAAAAACATATATATAATAACTCGTATAAAAAGTGTGTATAAAAACGTGTATAAAAATGCGTGTATTTAAGTCAAGGTATCATTGCTAAGTTTTCTAATGAAAAGAATATTAAAGGACTAACGGTGGAAGTTCACGCAGACCAAAGGACCAAACTGTAACTTTTCTAAGCGGTAACCGGTCAAACAAGTCATATTTTAGTCAATATTACGTAGATTAGTAAGTATCTGAAAGCACGTTGCGTAGATCTGGAATAAAAAAAGTATCTTGCGTACATTAGTTAATTTGAACAAATACGTTACATAAATTCAGCCTTTGCCCACTCTGTTAATGTCGAACTTCTTACCTCACAGTTTTGCCTAGCTTCTATCAACTATCTTTGTTTTAGCAATCTGATTTGTTTCCGTGTTGGGTGGTTATGAGTTTAGGTAAAAAGAATATGGCAAGAGTCCTCCCTTTGGGAATGTTATTTTTCTATCAGGCTTACGAAGGTGAAAGAAGTCTAACAAAGAATTGTATACTTCTTGAAACATGTGATCTCTTTGTAATTCCTCCAGCTCACCAACGATACATAAGTTCCCACAACTGTAACAACGACACGATACGACAAACCAAAAAATCACCATCTAAAATAAGAATAATAAGTTTAGTTACATGGAATAAAACACTTGCTACTTACTATTTTTAACAGCAATCTAAAAGGAAACCATTTCATCGGGCCAATTCCAGCAGAGCTCCTAGAAGAGTCAAACATGGGATCAGTATCACTGAGGTCATGACTGAAGCTAAATAGTCGTGTGTATATTTATTTTGAAATTAATATGTATTTCCCTAATCAGTTACGATGACGAAAACTCAGGTGGTGCGCAAGCTCTTGTAAAACATAACACTGTAAAAACAAGAACGGTAAAATTATTCTTCCAGTAGTAGCAACAGTTGCTTCGCTCTTAGTGTTCTTGGCTGCACTCATCGCCACATGGATCATTAAAAAACCAAAATCACACGGTATGAGAATTGAGAAACACTACTCTTTCATTGAATATCGTTGTTATAATGTTTTTTTTGGCACATGCACAACTGCACAAGTATGAAGTCTAGCACAAGTCATGCAGGTTCAGTCATGAACTAATATATCCATGCAGGCAAAACAAAAGCATGGTCGGAGCTAGAAATAAGAAAAAAGAAGTACACATACTCGGAAGTGCTAAGTATCACAGACAGCTTTAGTGTTGTTATAGGGAAAGGAGGATCTGGAAGCGCTTACCATGGGATATTAGTGATACACAAGTTGCTCTTAAAATGCTTTCTAAATTCACGGAACAAGGATACAAGGAATTTCAGTCTGAGGTAAATTATCTTCCCGTACCCTAAGTTGTTTGTGTATGTGAATAGTGAAGGTTCATGTAAAAAGGACATTACCATGATGTAACATTGTAACCTTTTCAATACTTGGTACGAAAGACTGAAACTTTCACCAAATGCTTAGAATTAAAACAAAGAATAAGAAAACTTGTACAAACTAATAGTTCTTTTCATGTTCAGGCCACTCTTCTCTTAGGCGTTCATCATAAAAACATAATTTCTTGTTGGGAATAAATTAAGGCCAGATCACTTGAGCGCTGACAAGAACAAAACAAGCGTTGATAAGAAGAAAACAAGCGCTGACAGCTCAAGCGTTGACAAGTTAAAGTCAAGCGTTGACACATTGAAGACAGGCACTGATGGAAGATATATTCTACACGTTTATTATATTCTAGAATACTTCTAGTAAGGATAGAAACGACAATGTATTTTCTATATTTATCTTTACCTAGAATAGCTGATACGTAGATTATTGTACAAGGATTCTTACGTCTATAAAAGAAGACCTTTAGGTTATAAGTTATATATAAGTTTTCATTCGTAAACTACTTTCATTGTAAGCAAGTTTGATATTGATAATCAAAGTGAAAGTTTGTTTATATCATTGTGTGTTCTTGTTTAAGTGTTAAATTCCGCATAACACTTAGATTCATAAGCATATACAAAGGTTTCTCTACGTGTATCACTTGATCTAATCTCGTATACACAAAGCTAATCGATCTAAGTTTGGGATCAACAAGTGGTATCAGAGCTTGTTGAGGAACTTTTGATCTTAAAGAACACCAAAACCCTAAAACTCACCAAAACCCTAATTTTCTCAGAAACCCTAAAACAATATCATGTCTGAAGCAATAACCTCCTCTTCCTTAGCTTTACCAAACATCAAGATTCCCATGCTTGATGCAACCAACTTTGACTTGTGGAAGTTCAACTTTGAACAATATCTGGGGATCTACGACTACACACTCTAGGAGATTATTGAATATGGAAACACATTCGATAAGGCTCAAAATATTCTTAATGCCATTGCTCAAAGAACAGCTGTTGCTGGATGTCCTGAAGAGGATAAGAAAGAAAAACCTAGAGATGGTAGAGTTGTGTCTGCTGATGACATAGCAAAGAAAAGGGTTGACATGAAAGCCCTAAATATTCTGAAAGTCTCTTTGGGACAAGAAAACCAGCATAAATATAGAGGCTATGAATCTGCTAAAGATCTTTGGGAAGCTCTTGAAGTTGCATATGGTGGCAATGCAGACACTAACGAGGAAAAGAAAAAGAAACTTCTGCATGATTATGCTGTCTTCAAAGCTCAACCCAATGAGAAACTGAGTAGTGTGAGAAGCAGATTGCTTGATATTACAAGCAAGTTGTCCTTCATGGGGACACAAGTTGGTGATGTTGACATCAATGCTACCTTTCTTAAAAGTTTTCGTGAGGCATGGAAGATTGAGGCAAGATCTATTCTTGCCAACAATACTTACAAGAGCTCCTCGTTTGATGACATCTACAACAAACTAAGGCTGTTGGAAGATGAAACTCTTTTAGAACATGGAAGCAAGTCTACCAGCAGCAACATGGCCTTCTTCTCTCATAGTGAAGGTCAATTCAATCAGAAGGACTCTTACATGCATCCAGTTACTGGATCATCATATGTCAGCGCTGGAACAAGTCCTGTCAACGTCTCCTTTTCAGACGCTAACACATTCAAGAGTGACTCCCCAAGAGTTAAACCTGCTGGTTTGGATTTGGATACTGTTTGTGCTTACATTGCTTCTTTGCCCAATGGTTCAGTGATTACATATGAGGACCTTGAGCAGATAAGTGATGAGCACTTGGAAGAGATGGACATCAAGTGGAACATGGCTCTTGCTAGTATAAGAGCAAATAGGTGGAACAGAAGGTTTAAAAAGAAGATGACCTTCAATGCTAAAGACACAGCTGGATTTGATAAATCCAAAGTGGAATGTTACAACTGTCATCGTATGGGGCACTTCATGAGGGAATGCAGATCTCCTAGAAGATCTGATGCTGGTAAACCCTCAAGTCAGGTGGTTAAAACTCAGGATTCCAAAGCCATGGTTGCAGTTCAAGGAATTGATGGTACAGGATGGGATTGGAGATATCTGGCTAAGAATGTTGAAGAGGATAAAGCTTTGGTTGCTGATATTGAAGAAGAAGAGCATGTTGAATATGCTCTCATGACACACTCTTCCTCTTCATCTGATAATGAGGTATATGATGATGCTTTTTTGTAGCAAAGGTTGTAGGTTAAATACTGAAAGACTTAACAAAGAGGTGTTAAAACTAAAAGATGATATGAGTACTGAAAGATGTAAATTGTCTAATTACCAACTAGCTCTTACTGAAACTGAGAAACCCGTTTCTGAATACAAGAAAATGGAATTTGATTTAAAAGATAAAATTAATATCTTAAAACATGAGTTGGAGACTAGTATGGATATTAGAAACATCATGGAAAGGGTTAATGGTGAATTACAGGCTAAGTTAGATGAGGCCATTAAGAATAAAGATAATGTTGGCCTTAAAATTCAAAGATTTGATAGAGCCACCCAAACCCTAGGAGACTGTGTAGCTAAACAAAGGGATCCTAAGGACATGACTGGGATTGGGATGAATGATTACTCTTTGGTTCCACCACCAGCTGGTGACTTCTATGGTGTCCAACAAAGGGACTTATCTTGGACTGGTTTACCAGAGCTCCAAGAGGAGGAATTCATTCCTCCACCAAGAGTTGTCACTCTAGTTGAAGAGTATCAACAAAAACTGACTGACCTAAATGAGTGGAAGAAGGCTAACCTTACTCTATTTGTCAAGGGTGGCTTGCTATGTGAAAGTCCTAATGAGTCACCACCCAATAAGGTTACTAACCCAATCACTGGTAAAGCTGTTGACCTAGGCTCAAACACTGTTAGAAGACCTACCATTAAATATGCAGAGATGTATAGGAATACTAGGTCTCCCAAGAGCCAGGTTAGCAATCATGGAACAGGCTTCTTCCCTTCTAGACCTAAGGTTGTGTCTAGAAAAGCTTGTTACACATGTGGTAGCTTTTCACACTTGGCATACAAGTGTGTCAACGCTCCCAAAGCCAGCGCTGACAGGAACAATTTCAGCGCTGTCAGGAACAAAGTCAACGTTGTTAGGAAGTCAAACGTTGTCAGACCCAAACCTTGTGTGCAGCAAAGTCCACAAGTGATTAGACCTGCCCCATTCTTTACTAGAAGGTCTAACACTCATGGACAAAGACCATTTTAGAAGACAAACACCTGGTCAAATAGACAATGGGTTTCTGTAGCAAACCCTAGGTTCAACGCTGACAAGGGTAATTTCAGTGTTGACAGGACAAATTCTATCGCTGACAGAAACGTGACCAGACCTAAATATTTGCAACCACAAGGTAAGGGGTCTAAAGCTTCTTCAAGCTTAACCTGGAGACCCAAGAAAGATCAAAACCCTAATGATAATGGGATTTCAATGACTTGCAACAGATTTAATTACATTTCAAAGGTCATTACAAAACCTATTAGGGTTAACTGGGTATTTCATCCTAAGAAGGATGAGAATGGGGTTGTTGTGAGAACTAAGTCTGTTCTTATTGAACAACCAGATGAATCCAAGTCTTTTGAGACTTGGGTTCCCAAAGAAAACTAATTTGTTTTCTTTATGTGCAGGGCATTCAAAGACAGATCAATGATTATGGATATTGGGATAGTGGATGCTCAAGGCACATGACAGGGAAGGAAGACTATCTGACGAATTTCACTCCTATTAAAGATGGTGATAAGGTATACTTTGGAGGTGGATATGGAACTATCACAGGCAAAGGAACCCTTCTCACCAAGAACCTGTGTTTTGAGAACGTCTTCCTGGTAAAAGAACTTGATTACAACCTGTTTAGTGTATCACAAGTTTGTGATAACAAAAATAAAGTTCTTTTTACTGATATTGAGTGTTTGGTGTTAAGCAAGGATTTTAAGATCCCTGATGAGAAATATATTGAGTATAGAACACCTAGGCATAAGGACATATATAATGTGAATTTGAATGGGATTAAAATGAATAATAATATGTCTTGTTTTTATGCTAAGGCCTTAGTAGATGAGAGTAATTTGTGGCACAGGAGACTAGGGCACATAAATTTTAAAAATATAAATAGACTTGGGAGGCTTGGTTTAGTTGATGGTTTGCCCGAGAAGGCCTTCCACAATGACCACTCTTGTGTTGCATGTCTTAAAGGCAATCAACACAAGGTCTCATTCAAGTCTAAACAGGTGCACACTAGTTCTAGACCTCTTCATATGCTACACATGGACCTCTTTGGTCCAACCAATATAGAAAGTTTGAATGGTAAGTCATATTGCTTTGTCATCACAGATGACTTTTCTAGGTTTACTTGGACATTCTTTCTAGCTATGAAGAGTGACACAGCTGATACTCTTATTGATTTTATCACTTAGATTGAGAAAAGGTCTGGCAATGAGGTTAAAATGCTTAGGAGTGATAATGGTGGAGAATTTAGGAATAAGAAGCTAGATGATTTCTGTGCCAGGAAAGGAATTACTAGGCAATTTAGCATTGCTAGAACCCCACAACAAAATGGGGTTGCTGAGAGGAAAAATAGAACCCTAATTGAAGCAGCCAGAACAATGTTGGCTGATGCTCACTTTCCTATAGCCTTTTGGGCTGAGGCTGTTAATACAGCTTGCTATGTGCAAAATAGAGCATTAGTTAAAAAAAATTCAGAACAAAACACCTTATGAGTTACTTTGGGGAAGAAAACCTAATATTGGTTTTCTCAGACCTTTTGGTTGTCATGTAGTAGTTTTGGATACTAGTGATGCCTTAGGGAAATTTAGTGCAAAAGGTGATGAGGGTTACTTCATGGGGTATTCAGTCCAGAGCAAGGGTTATAGGGTTTATCTTAAAGAGGACAAACGTATAGTTGAAAGAGTACATGTTAGATTTTTAGAGAATAAACCTAGTGATCCTGAAAGTGGTCCTAATTGGTTGTTTGACTTGGAACCTTTATCTAGAACTTTAAATTATATGCCTGTCACTAATCCAGACATTGTGAAGGTAACTTCAAATGTTTTGGAGGAAGAAGTTGTTGATGTTTCAGGTACTCAGGTTCATGAAAAGGTTGGATCACAAGCAGAAAAGACATCTCCTATCCAAGAATATGTTACCATTCCCATTTGGACAGATGCTTTTGCTGCTGCTGCTGCTACTGGACAAGATAATGGTGGTTTCCAAGTACCACCAGATACAAACATGCATGGTCCTTCAGGCGCTGACAAAGGCAAATCTAGCGCTGACAAGACCAATTCAGACGTTGATGGCTCAGACGTTGACAACAACAGTTCAAGCGTTGTTAGCCCAAGCGCTGACAAACAAGATTCAGGCATTGACAACAATTCTGCCCATCTTTTTTCTTCAAATTTTGAACAAGGTGAACCTTCCAATATTTATGAAGAGGTTCATCCTCATGTTGATGGAAGAGAGTCTGATGAAGAGGACATTAGCAATATGGAGAATGAGGTTGAGGACACCAGACTTTTTGAAGGAGGAGTTCTCGCTTCCACAATGAAGAATCACCCCCCTTCCCAGATCATTGGTGATATTATGACTCCAGTTCAGACTAGAAGATCTCATCAAGGTATTGGTGGGTTTATTGCTAATATACACAAGAAGGTTGATATCCCTCTTGTGCAAGCATGTTTGTTTGCATGTTTTCTGTCACAAGAAGAACCTAAGAAAATATTTGATGCTCTCAAAGAACCAAGTTGGGTGGAAGCGATGCAGGATGAGCTTCACCAATTTGCAATTCAGGATGTTTGGGAGCTGGTTGATTGTCCTAGATATGTCAGACCTATAGGGACAAGATGGGTTCTCAGGAACAAAAGAGATGAAAGAGGCATTGTGGTCAGAAACAAGGCAAGGTTAGTGGCTCAAGGTTATACACAAGAGGAGGGGATAGACTATGAGGAGGTCTTTGCACCAGTAGCAAGGATTGAAGCTATTAGGATTTTTCTAGCCTATGCATCCTACATGGGCTTCACTGTCTATCAAATGGATGTCAAGAGTGCCTTTCTCTATGGCACCATTATTGAGGAAGTATATGTAATGCAACCTCCTGGTTTTGAGGATCCAGAGCATCCAGATAAAGTGTATAGAGTCAAAAAGGCTATGTATGGCCTTCATCAAACCCCAAGAGCATGGTATGGTACTTTGTCTACCTATTTGGTGGACAATGGATTCAAGAGGGGCACCATAGATCAGACACTATTTACAAAGAAGAAAGGCAAGCATGTGTTGCTTGTCCAGGTCTATGTTGATGATATCATTTTTGGGTCTACTGATCCAAAGATGAGTGAGGATTTCTCCAAGCTTATGACAGACAAATTCAAGATGAGTGCTATGGGGGAGATGAACTTCTTTCTTGGTTTACAAGTTCAGCAGAAAGAGGATGGTATCTTCATCTCCCAAGACAAATATGTTGCTGAGATCTTGAAGAAGTTTGGGTTTTCTCCACATGAAAAGAGGGCTACTACTCCTATGGAAAGAGAATACCCTTGGGGAAAGATTGGAGATGGAAAAGATGTTGATGTCCGGCATTATAGATCCATGATTGGATCCTTGATGTATCTTACTGCCTCTAGACCTGACATCATGTTTGCTGTGTGTGCTTGTGCACGCCATCAAGTGACTCCCAAAGAATGTCACCTTTATGCTGTGAAGAGGATCTTTAGGTATCTAAGATGCTATCCTAGTCTTGGTTTGTGGTACCCAAAGGATTCACCATTGGAGCTGATTGCATATTCAGACAGTGATTA
This sequence comes from Glebionis coronaria, assembly GCA_025667525.1. NCBI lineage: Eukaryota > Viridiplantae > Streptophyta > Magnoliopsida > Asterales > Asteraceae > Glebionis > Glebionis coronaria. Next base: position 36,439 of record JANFOE010002210.1, read on the forward strand.
TGGAGGTGATAAATTTGATAGGAAATCCACAACTGGTGGATGTCAGTTTCTTGGAAGCAGGTTGATATCTTGGCAATGCAAGAAACAAACAATGGTGGCTAATTCTACAACTGAAGCAGAGTATGTGGCTGCAGCTGCTTTTTGTGGCCAAGTGTTGTGGATTCAGAACCAGCTGTTGGACTATGGGTACAATTTCATGCATACTAAGATCTTTGTTGACAATAATAGTACTTTATGCATCATTAAGAATACTGTACATCATTCTAAAACTAAACACATAGAAATTAGACACCATTTTATAAGAGATTGCTTTGAGAAAGGTTTAATACAACTAGATAGGGTTGACACTGAGGAAAATGTGTCAGATTTATTAACTAAACCTTTTGATGCTGGGAGATTTCAATACTTGGTAACAAGTATTGGAATGGTCAATCTCACATAACATGCGTTTTGGAGTCTTTTTGTAAAAGTATGTACAGGATGATGCATTATTATTGTTGGTCTTATTGATGATTTAGATTTTCCACTATATTTTTCTAACACTGACAAAGGTTGCTTGAACACTGATAAGTGTTTTTGTAACGTTGTCAGCAATATAATTGCCTAACGCTGACAAAGCTTCCCTCAACGCTGTTATGTGTTATCGGGGCGTTGTCAGCAACAATGTTAGTTTTGTGGTTTTCAATCTAAATGTGCAGATGGTGTTAGCAGTATACCATTGGATACAGAGTTGCTTATGGATCAATGGAGAAGCATTTGGACAAGTTTTTATTTATGGATGATGGTTGGAATGTTTCATTCCTATCTTGACATAAATTTTTTATGTTCATGCATGATTTTAGCAAATCTTTTGTATCATAGTTTAAGGGGAGGTTTTAGGAACCTTTAGGATGTTTGGGTATCCATATGATACTCTTATCACAATTCTAGATTGTGTCCTCAGGTGAGTATGAGTTAGTTTTACTAAATCATGAGGCACTGTAGCATGCATAGTATATCAACTTTGCATGCTGCCAAGACATTTTTGGCCTAGAATTGGTTGTGGTCTGTTGGGAGACTTGGGAATAATTTTGTTATGGGATTTACCTTGGAGTAACAAGGAATTTTGTAAGGTAACTTGGTTGTTAAGAGTTTTGGTTAGCAAGGGACACTAGAGGACTGTTATGTCTATCTTGCTTTTGCAAGTGTGCATAACTGGACAGTGCTTGCCGCCCTATAATAATTATCAACTTTTGGTTATCTTCTCTAGGATAAATTACTTGTTAAGGTCATTTTTCATTTTTAAAACATTTTTATTTTTGGACACTGACAAGAATTTTTCTAAGCGTTGTTGTGACCAAATTGGACGCTGACATGGCTATAGGCAAACGTTAACAAGATTATAGCCGTTGGGCGTTGATAGGTTATTTTTGACCGTTGACACTCAATGGGACCTACCCAGTTGTTACTTTTTGACATATTTTCAAGCCGTAATTTTAGGAGTTGTTACTTTCATTTAATGCATGAGATAACTTATAACTTTTTCAATATTTTCATGATTGATTTTTGAAAATATTTGCCTATTTTTGGGCCAATCACATGCATTCTTTTTCTCCTATAAATTTGGCTCCTATTTTAAACAGGGTATCTATATTTCTTCTCTAACACTTTTCTCTTATCAACTTCATCTTCTTCACTTAAAATTAACAGCTTTCATCAATGGCACCAAAGTTTAAACCAACAGAATTGGAATTGGGGTTCAGATCTCAACACAACATGATTGCATATCTTGATGCTGATGATACTCTGTTTCCTCAATACACACAAATGGTGGCGTATTTGAACGCATCCCCATTAAGGTATGCTCTTTCTCATGCACCACTCATTCCAGTCACACACATTAAGCAATTTTGGAACACTGTTAGTTCCTCAACAGTTCATGGAGTGACCACATTGACTTCTATTGTTCATGGGAGCCCTTGGGTGGTTACTGAGGCTTTGGTACGCCAAGCCTTGCATCTTGATGATGCTGATGGTATAGCCACCCTTCCCATACATGAAATAGAACAAGGGCTTAGGGCTTTGGGATATCCTTTTCCTGATGAAGGTACTGTAAATAAGTATCATAAGCAGGAATTTCCCCCAGCCTGGAAGTACCTCATACATGTCCTCCTTCAATGTTTGAGTCCCAAATGCACTGCACACAATGAGATCAATAGATCCATTGCAAGCGCTATTGTGTGCATTGCAACAGGGCAAAAATTTAATTATTCTAAAATGATTTTTGAGGGGATGTGTAAAAACAAGGGGAACAAAATGACTTTAGCTTATCCTCGTTTTCTGCAAATGGTTTTTGATGTTCAAGGTTACTGCTCAAGGGATCACAATGATTTTTATAAGATCCCTGAGCAAAAGAAAGCAATTTTTATGAAGATGAACTCACCACCCCATAGAGACCTACCTTTAACCCAAGCCATGCTTGCTGTTATTGCAGCAGCACAACCCCAACCAGACCCCCAACCTCAAATTGACCCTCAACCACAACTTGAACCAATTCCTGAACCTTTACCTTCACTTGAACAAATGCAAATTGACTCAGAATCCTTCAACGCTGACACACTCAATGTTGGCGTTGATGTGCCTATTTCCAACGCTGACACACAACCTTCACACACCCAAACACCCCTTAACCAACCCACATCCACCCATTCTTCCACACCATCTTCCACACCCCCTGAATATAGGTTGATGAAACGCCAAAGGACTACTGGAGTGTTCTCCTCTGGTGGTCCTAGCCATGTAGCAGAGAGAACCACCACCACAAGTGTGGCTGTTGACCTGGATGAGGCTAGGATTATTGGTTCTAGCTTAGATGCTGGCCAAGGCAGTCCCACCATCATTAAGTCCTCATCCATGCCCAATGAATCTGACTTGGGAGGTCAAATCCCCATTTTAGAAGAGGGCAGACTGGAACCAATGACTCTTATGGAATTGAAGGCAGTCTGCATAAGCTTGCAAAAGCAAAATGCAGACTTAGTACAAGTTGTCAGCTCACAAGGCCTTGAACTCAAGCAATTGAGGGAGAGGATTGTTGTTTTGGAAAGTGATCGTGCTAGGAAGGGTATGGAGGAATCTTCCAAAGGGGAGGAAGCTCCAATAAATCTGAGTGATAAGGGCAACCATGATGGTCAATCAATGGATGTTGCTGAGGCCCTTACAACTTTGAAGAAACAAACAGGTTTTGATACGTCCTTAGTCTCTCCTACCAACTTAAATTTGTCATTTACAGCTATGTTGAGAGAGGTTACAAAAGGCGCTGAGGGAGGATATTTGGGCGTTGACAAGGAAAGTTTGGACGCTGACAGAAATATTTTGGGCGCTGATAGGACAAAGTTGGGCGTTGACAGACCTGCACATGAAGGTGATGTATCCCAGTCATCATCTATCATTAAGGAGGTTTCTACTCAGGTATCACCATCTATCTTACCAACCATTGCACCATCAGATAAGGGTAAGGGTATTTTGGTAGAAGAGAGTGTTCCAAAGGATGCAGCTCAAGTTGAGTTTGATAGAAGATTAGCTGAACAAATGATGGAACAAGATGAAAAGGAAAAGTCACCATTTGTTGTGACTTCAGAAGAAGGAAGTGATGGAGCTAGCTCAGACTCAAGTGTGATGATTATAGAACCAGAGAGGCTTGAGTATGGTGATGAGTTTGCTAGGGAAAAGTTGAGAGAATTGAAATTGCAGGTTGACTTTGACATGCCAGAGGTGGTTCAAATGTATCATGCTTGGGAAGACAGATGCATGGAGAATCCATACTTGACCATTTCAGATCAAATATGGGGTTTGGAGATTCTACTTAGAGTTCAGAAGGATTGCCAGGTAATTTTGAAACACAAGGCAAGCAATATTCTCTCAGAGTTGAAAAGGGATGGAAGGGAGCTCTACTTTATGTTGCTCAGATGTCATGGAGTTGGATGGACATATCAGAAGTTGAAGGCTTTGACATTTGATGAGTTGGAAAACAAGGCTTATCCTATTTGGGTGAGAGTGCAGGAAGCAAACACTCTCAGACTTCTTTCAGATGAAAGAAAGGAGGAACTTTCAGAAGAAATGGAACTCAAGAAAGCTATGATTGTTCCCAGGCCAGTGAAGAAGGGAATTTCATTTGAGTTTCCAAAAGATATGGATCCACTATATCCAAGTGAAGCAGTTATAAGAAAGAGCCTCAAGCTCTCCCCATTAGAAGCTTCAGATATGGTGCAAGTGTTACCATTAGATTCCAGGAACCCAATTGTGAGCTATGAAGAAGATGAATGTGGGTTTTGGAAGATTGGCAGATTTGGCAAGGAGGTACACACTTTTACCACTCTCATATCTTTGTTTGCAAGTTGTGATAGAGAAGACTTGGTGGACCTTTGGAGGTTGCTGGAGACCAAGTATGAGGCTGAAGCACCAACTTCAGCTAATGGAATAAAACTTTGGACCACATTCAAAAGAATGTGTGGACCAAAAGATGAGGATCCTGCAATATGGAAGGATCTTGAAGATGACCTCAGTGGTCTTCAATGGAGGTTATATTCAGCTGTAGGTGTATACCATTTGAGTTCTACAAAGTTTGCTGAGTATCTGCTTGTGGATGGTCAGTATTTCATATCCAAAGCTATTTTGGAGAAGATGAAGGACACTTAGCTAGAGATAGATTATTCAAGTGACGTGGCAAAAGATTTGATTAGATTTATTCATTACCAATATGAGAAGGTTTGTAAGATTCCTCCTAGTCCTTAATGCTTATTCAGAAACTTGATCATAAGAGTGGATATCAAGTTTAGGGGAGGATTGTTGGGAATAAATTAAGGCCAGATCACTTGAGCGCTGACAAGAACAAAACAAGCGTTGACAAGAACAAAACAAGCGCTGACAGCTCAAGCGTTGACAAGTTAAAGTCAAGCGTTGACACATTGAAGACAGGCACTGATGGAAGATATATTCTACACGTTTATTATATTCTAGAATACTTCTAGTAAGGATAGAAACGACAATGTATTTTCTATATTTATCTTTACCTAGAATAGCTGATACGTAGATTATTGTACAAGGCTTCTTATGTCTATAAAAGAAGACCTTTAGGTTATAAGTTACATATAAGTTTTCATTCGTAAACTACTTTCATTGTAAGCAAGTTTGATATTGATAATCAAAGTGAAAGTTTGTTTATATCATTGTGTGTTCTTGTTTAAGTGTTAAATTCCGCATAACACTTAGATTCATAAGCATATACAAAGGTTTCTCTACGTGTATCACTTGATCTAATCTCGTATACACAAAGCTAATCGATCTAAGTTTGGGATCAACATTTCTCTCGTTGGGTATTGCAATGAAGGCAAATACAAAGGAATCATCTACGAGTACATGTCTAACGGGAATTTAGAAATGCATCTATCTGGTATTTGTCATCCGTGACACTTCCTCTAGAATTTAAATAATATCAAAATTTTAATCTTGGCAAGGATTACAAGCTTGTCGGTACTTATAAGTTTAAAGTGGATTAAGGTATTCCACATGTAAAATTAACAATATTACATAAATTTAGCAGATACCTGTTCAAGTGTCTTGAATTGGGAAGAAAGACTACAAATAGGATGTCATGCAGCACATGGTCAGTACAGAATAGAAATTTAATTTTGGCTTCAATGATTATGAGTGTTAACCATATGGATCGTTCTATGTTTAGGGCTAGAGTACCTGCATCATGGTTGATAATCCATAGAGATATCAAGTGCAACAACATCTTACTGAATGAAACATTCCAGGCGAAATTAGGTGACTTTGGGTTGTCCAAAGCTTTTCCAGTGGAAGGTGGTACCCATATTTCAACAGTAGTTGCCGGAACCCCTGGGTACCTCGACCCTGAGTGAGTTTCCTTGATCTTAGCTAACAAATTTATGTCATGCCAATAAGAAACAACTAATTCCATGAAAACTATATTACATACTAAGAACGCTCTTAATTATAAATTGAACATAATACTTATATTGTTGGGATATGCGATCATTTAGCCATCGGAAATACGTGAGCATATCGGGGGCACACACTCAATGCGGAGAACACACTTTTATTATACGTTTTATTATTTATAATTAAACGCTTAATAAAAAACTTCACTTATTATTTAATTAACGGTGGTTAAATTAATTAACGAGGTTTAATTAATTTATCGTGAGTGCGTTATTTAAATTTGGGAACAAAAATTGGTTCTAGAATATATCTCGCCTTAATCGGCCGAATATATTCACTAGGGTTCTAGAATATTTTTTTTGTTACTTGTTTGGAAACTAAATAACTTTAGTTATTTGATTAGGAATATAATTGCCTAATTAAGATTTCTTGGAGTAGGGACCAAGTAAATTTGAGGAGGTGGAAAAAGTATAAATACAATCCCACACCCCCTCACAAAATTCGTCCTACCCCTCCCCTTGGTGTCGTCCGATCGCCACACACAAACCAAAGAATCCCTTAAACCCTAAAATCACCTAAAGTGTAAACCTTTGCAAGATCGACTACTTTTGGTACTCCCTTGTGAAGTTTCTAAACCTAATACTAAACTCTTGATCATCATATCAAGGTTTTAATCCCTTTGGTTTTTCCCCTTGTGGTTAGTCGACATACATAAACCCTAATTAGGTTTTATGAGATTTTGGGTAATCAATCTTGTAACGTTCTATAAACCGATCCTTACGTAATCCCACTTAGGGTTTTGGATCTAGGGTTTCTAGTTAGAATATAAGTACACTAGTTGTTCGAGAAGTGAAGTTACCACTAGCATCGTGGTGTGTTCGTTTGACGTGTCGTGTGAGCAAACGATGGAGACGGTAATTTAACCCTTAAAGTTCAAGATCAAGATAAAGACGTATTAATTGATTTATTCAATTAATTAAAGGTTAGTTTTAAATTGTTTTTCTTATGTGTTTAATCATGTATGTTACACTAGATCCATTCCGCTGCGTACTCGTAGTTAATGGTTTAACTAGTATTCAAAATTCCAACAGTGGCATCACGAGTCAAATCGTATGGCATTCATGGGTTACACATAGAATGAACGCGCTAGATCCGCTTGAAAACTCTCCTTATTTGTTTTCTATGATAATTACATGCATACTTGTCATAAAGTTTTAATCTTGATCTAGATAATGGTTAAAATTGGGTAGGTTAAATTGAACCGGTTAATAATTACGATTATTTTATTATCCGTCAAAGACTTTTGCATCTCACTTTTGTGATACTTTGCACAACCTCAAGTACCTTGCTCGAAAACTTGATGAGGGTCTTTGGTCCTCAATTTGGGGAAGACTCATTCGAGACTTGGATCTTATATGATTTATTGCTTTTATATAGAGCATGTCTTCTGCTTCTACCCCTTCTAGTATGTTTTTATGTGCTTATTTGTTTTCCGTTATGAACTGCAAAACATAATAATTCAAGATTCTAGGAATCATAAAAACGGATCTCTACTTATATCGAAACTAGCTTTAAAAGTATGTCATATTAATACACTTTTTCCTTGCGAATCGGCTATGTGTTATTTGTTAAAACTTGTTTTTTGAACAAAGATTAATATGGACATAAGATCTATGAAACTTATTTTTATTATAATCTAAATTGTCTTGCGAAATCATATTGTCACTCGAGTTGAGCTTACATACCGTAATGATGGCTTATAAATTATCTTCTCAACGACGTGATTTGCAAAATTAATTGGTTTATAATACTTAAAAACATCATGTTTTTTTGTGATTTACTAATGGTGGACTTGCTATTGCACTACGTGCTCTAGTCAAGCTATCTAGGGTTTGAACGATATTTAATCTTTTCCCGTGTCATGTAAATGCTTCGGCATCTATATGATAATTATCCCAAGCACTTTCGCCCTCGGGCGCATGAAGAGTAGGATATAGGGTTTGATCCTTTTTTAATCTTTTCCCGCGCTAAACACGCCTAAATCAAAGTTAACAAAAGGTTTTTCTTAACTTGTTCTAAAAGATTATTGCATATCTTTTACACATTTTTGACATTTGTTTTCTAAAACTTATGTGATACCTATCTGAATTTTTAAGTCTATGCCATCTAATTTAATAGCACTTGTAGTCTTTTTTCGCCATCTGGTCAGACCTAGGGCTAATCATGCACCCAAGGCGATTTTTTTCATTGGTCAGACCTTTGCGAATTATTGCATACTTTAAATTGGTACGAATTAAGTCGAGTTCCCGGTCAAATTCAGAACCCGAGGCATAAGATGAGATGAAACATACTCATGACTTTATTACATGTAGAACAAGTTTGTTTGAGATGTTCATTGGTACTCATTTGAGTTGCGAGAACATCCCATCCAAACACTCTACGACAATAAAATTTATGAATCGTCTTATAAATTCTAAGAGTTGCACTTGTAATGCAATTAACACTCGACGCTTACCTCTTGCCCTACTTGTTATTAGATGGTCAGACCTCTAATAATGAGTGGGAGTGCAAGTAGGATCTTAGTCTTATTAGTAATTAATTGGGTAGTTAATTCTATTAAGAATTTAATTATCGAAATTACTAAATTGAACTTTCTATGTTCCGATTAATTGTGTTATTGCAACATAATTCGTAAACTAAAGTTGTTTTCTTATAGAAAACAAACATAGTCTCTTTTCCTGGTATGAAAAGCGAGACTTACTCCTATCTCTTCTCATTAGTTGACAAGATTAAAATAGGATCATAACCGAATAATGTTCGACTGTATTTAAACTCACTTTTAATATTTCATTATCCTAATCCGGTTTTGAAATCTTTAAAAGATAACGTATTATGTGTATCTAATGTCTATAGCTACCAAAATAAATGACATCTTGCACTTGTCACGATGTATGAGTTTAAACCGCAAAGAGTAAAGAATTTACTAGCACTTCGCTAGGTATCTTTCTTGGACTCTTGTTATTCCTTAAAGTGCTAAATACCCTTGCGGCTATGTAGACGATAAAGGAGGAATTGCATGCTAAATAGTCAAGTTAATTGAAAGCATGAACGACTAGTCCCTTATCTACACAAGTAGAATTTCATATACTTTTCTCAATACCTAAGTACATGTATACTTGTAGGCATTTTTCAGAGATAAGGAAGTTAATAAATTGCTTTTTGCCTTCTACTGGTGATGTAACATTTATAATGTTGACAAATCCAATGGGAGCGTTGCAGTTTATTACTGAAATAATATCCATGTAATATTTTCAATTTCAGTGGGAGCTACAAGATTTATTTTCTTGCTTAGTCATCCATATTATTTCGAACTTGCTTTGAAATAATTTATCACTTCCAAATATGAACGACCATTGCTTAAAGGAAAATTGCATTTTATTTTATAAGATAACACGCTGCCTTTCTGATGTCGCTTTCTGACACGTTATCTATAGAATAATAATCCACAACTCTTTGTCTAAGTAATGGTTCTAAATGTACTTAAAATATCAATGACATTATCATATTGTTTACACAATCAACCACATGTTGTATTGCTTGTCTACATAATATGATGTTGTGCCTTACACAAGTGAGAGAAATTGCAAAGTGTGTGCAAGGAACAACATATGATTAGTTTCATTTGCCCAAACGGTAAGGAAGCTAATAATTCTACTAGGACTTGAACATACATGATGTTTGTTGTCCTACTACATTCAGTGTCATGATATAGTGGAAAGCTACTTCGATAATTTACTACATGTTTAGTAAATACAATTATGGTTAAGATATAATAATCATAATTTTGAAGTATAAAAATTAACTTGAAATTACTATTTAACTCAAGAGTTTGCGTTCATGATTACTTTAGTTAGTATAATTACGTTTTCTTGATAACACATAATTATAAAGTCCTTGAATTACGCACCGACTTATAACATAAAGTATGCAGTAAATAGTTATGTCTTCTTGTTAACACATAAACATAAGATCTTTGAATTATTCAAAGACTTATAATGTATACTTGATATGTTCTGTTTTTTTGTAAATGCATGAACATATAATTCTTGAATTGTTATGTATTCTTGTAAACACATGGTTCTTGTATTATTCAAGGAATATACATTATAACATGCACCTGGATTTAAAATATGGATATTGTAATTTGGCATAACCCAATTGACAAGTATTTAATCCAAAGAGTATTAAGTTATCTATTGAATTCTGATGTAGTCTCACAATTCCAATACTCATAGAATACCAAAATATTATGGTATGTCTAAAGAGTTGAAACGAACTATATTCGTATAGTTTGATCTATGATAGCTTTAATTATTCTACCTCCATGATCTATCTAGGTTAGAAAATTACGTGTGTCATTGATGCACTCAATATAGTTCAAACCTAGAAGGTATTCAAGACAACCCACAATTTAAAACCCCTAAGTTATTAGGGACTTTCGGTTGTTCCACTCAAACCAATCGAATCCTAAAACCTTTTGGGTTTTTCGATTTTCTACACTTCCTAGCTTGACGGTTGTAGTTTTGGTGTTCCTCCTAGGTTGACGTAACACAAACCTTTCCTAAGGTTATTGGTTAAAGGTGATGCAAGAATTAGGGTTTATACTACAAACCCTAATTAGGGTTCTTGGGAGAAATCCCAATATGTCTTGATTAAAAGTTCTTTAAATTGTTAATATCTTTTGAAGCATAGTATTAACAAACTTGAGATAAGAATTTAAAATGTGTTTTGTAGTCTCTCTATTAAGAACAATTTATTGTTGCTTAAATACTTAGTATTTAGAGAATGATATCTACTTACAAAAATAAGTGGGAGTTATAACAAATCTTGAAGATATTCAAGAGCAAAATACATAACCTTCAAAATCCACTTGTTGATGTCATATTTTGGTTAAGCATGAAAATGTCAAACCAAAGGAAATGTTACTCTCATTTATATATCCACAAGGATGCCTCATCACTTGATTGATATTTTAATATCAAAGCTGAGGAATATAAGTTAGGAGGTCTTTGTAATCTACTAACTGTTAATGAATATTATCTGATAAATGTCTTAGAACGATGAATGATAAGATGCAGTCCTTAAAGGGAAAATCAATCTCCTACAATTGATTGATGTTTCTTCTAATTATAAACCTATGAGGTTGGATGGAGTTTCTTTTGAAGAATGACTCACAAGGACAAAATGGTATACGTAATTAATGCATAGCTAATAGTAGGAAGCTTTTAATTACACTCAAGCAATTGACTATGATTAAATCATTCTTCCATACACGCATTGATTAAATAAAGATAATTGATTGTCATATATGTTTCTATGTATATGGAGTATGTCAATTAAACTTTATAGTTCCCCTTTATGATTATCTTTAGCAATGATGGTATGTAATCAAAAGGGTTTATAAGTCTATAAAATCTTTATTGAGTATACAAGATAAATAATCCAAGTATGGATTATATCATGCATCTAGGAGCTAAATCTAGAATTTAATTACAATATGATTTTGTTTAAATTTAGATAGTTTGTAGTACACTTGACATTAAGTGGGAGCACTATATGTTTTTCCTTTAAGATTCATATGTTGAATAACATATTGAAGATATCATTCCATTTAAGCTAGATAATAATCCTTAAGATTGGAATGAAACTTCATTTGAGAATTTATGGAATAAAAACAAATGACTTTCGAAATAAATGTTTATTGAAATAAACATATGCGGTTATTAAGTCCAACACAAATGCAATACATCATTCAAGCGAGTCTTGATTGATATATTTCACTTGACATAATTTATAACATGAATGGAAACCTTATGTTTTTAACTAAGGATTCATTATGTATATATTATATTGTGTATACGACTTGTTATCACGTTTTTACAAGTGCAAAGTGAGATGACAAAAACAACATCTAATTGAGAGTATTTAGATTGTTGTTAAAACAAATGTTTACGAATTAAAAAGCATAGTGATGTATGTGAACACTGATGCTAGAGGATAATCGATCTAGTAAAGTGAGATGTTATCATTTATGATAAATATACTAGCTAGAAATGCTCATAATGAGCATTGTTGCATTACACATTAAGGAATAAGAATAATTTACATTTTAAGAAACTATAAAGATGACTGTCAGAATATCGTTGATTTTAAATACCTTATATAAGGTTTGACGATATCCCCTACTATGAAACTTGCAAACTCATCTTGTTTTCCAAATCTTTCACAATTGTGAAATTTGAAACAAGTATTCGGAAACTTTACTTGGATAACTATTTAGCTTTCTTGTTAAGAATAGTTGAGAATGTTGGAAACATTTGACTTCAACTTGCTAAATTAGTTTCATGCATATCTATTTCAGTATTTGGATAATTGAGATGGTAAGACATATTATTTTCTGATAAATAAAGATACTTGGTATTTGTTGTTCATTCATATAATTATTGTTGTCCTATATTCGTATGTTTAATCCTTGAATATTTGATTATTCTAAATATGTCCATTGTCGGTTAGCAATATGGGAATATTGTATACATTAAGACAAATGTGAGTGTTGGTTATATTCTTTGAATATATGGACGGTCCCCCCAAACTCATGTGTTATTCATACGGGATGCATATTGGACACCCCGAACTTTCAAATCGTTACTTTTGGATCCTTGTCATGAGTAAGATTTTGAAAATGGTGATTAAGTCATCCATAGACTTGAGATGCAAACAAGTTTGTGCATGTGTGAATATCACTTATTGATTCTATGTCCAACGCTAGTTCGCCAGACCTAGTTATAAAGACTTTAATTGGAAGTGTTGTGAAGCAGCATCCATAGACACTTGTAGTCAATATAGAATTTGTTCCTCCACTTGATATAGTGAATATTAGTACCCTGGGCCCTCTCTAGAATTAATCAGATAATTTTGTGGCTGCACCCAAAGTGTAAATCAAGATGATACTTGTTTACGTTCGGTATATCTGAATTAACTTCTATAACGAGAAACTAAGAATTTAAACTATATGGAATGAGTTAGGATCCATATCCATAGTTTAAACGGTGCTAGTAACAAAGGGATGATTATTAGCAAGTCACATAATCGTATACCATTAATACTTTTGAGATATTCTTCTTGAAACTATACCTCAGTCATTTCTGGTTATAATAAAGTATTGCTAGATATTTTATTATGGACGTTGTATGTCTAAACTCTCACAAGTGGGAGCTATTGGGATATGCGATCGTTAGCCATAGGAATTACGTGAGCCTATCAGGGTACACACTCAATGCGGAGAACACACTTTTATTATACGTTTTATTATTTATAATTAAACGTTTAATAAAAAACTTCACTTATTATTTAATTAAGGGTGGTTAAATTAATTAACGAGGTTTAATTACTTTATCGTGAGTGCGTTATTTAAATTTGGGAACAAAAATCGATTCTAGAATATATCTAGCCTTAATCGGCCGAATATATTCCCTAGGGGTTCTAGAAGATTTTTTTGTTACTTGTTTGGAAACTAAATATCTTTAGTTATTTCATTAGAAATATAATTGCCTAATTAAGATTTCTTGGAGTAGGAACCAAGTAAATTTGAGGAGGTGGAGATAGTATAAATACAATCCCACACCCCCTCACAAAATTCGTCCTACCCCTCCCCTTGGTGTCGTCCAATCGCCACACACAAACCAAACAATCCCTTAAACCCTAAAATCACCTAAAGTGTAAACCTTTGCAAGATCGACTACTTTTGTTACTCCCTTGTGAAGTTTCTAAACCTAATACTAAACTCTTGATCCTCATATCAAGGTTTTAGTCCATTTGGTTTTTCCCCTTGTGGTTAGTCGACATACATAAACCTTAATTAGGGTTTATGTGATTTTGGGTAATCAATCTTGTAACGTTCTATAAACCGATCCTTACGTAATCCCACTTAGGGTTTTGGATCTAGGGTTTCTAGTTACAAGGTAAATACACTAGTTGTTCGAGAAGTGAAGTTTCCACTAGCATCCTGGTGTGTTCGTTTGACGTGTCGTGTGAGCAAACGATGGAGACGGTAATTTAACCGTTAAAGTTCAAGATCAAGATAAAGACGTATTAATTGATTTATTCAATTAATTAAAGGTTGGTTTTAATTGTTTTTCTTATGTGCTTAATCATGTATGTTATACTAGATCCATTTGTAACAACCCAAACCCGTGGTCATTATTTAATTATATTTTAACGTATGTTTTTGAAATTTTTGACGAGATTGATTGTTAAGATGATTGGTGATTTGATTTGAATGATGTTGGAAGTTATATTTTTACGTTTTGACGAGTTGCGAGGATTATCAGTGATGACGATATCAATGGATGCCCGAAAATTTTACGTTTTATTTTAAACATGTCGATGTTTAATATTTTGACGTTTTTATTTTTAGTGTCGTATTAAGTCGTGCCGGGACTATATAATATCATATTTTGTGTGCGTTTTAAGTTTTGAGAAGTATTTTTATGAAACCCGAGACCCGTAAATATTTTCAAAAGTGACTAATAGTCATTTCTTGCTTTTTAACCAAGTATTTGCATTTTGGTCCACAAGAATCATAATTGGCAAAAACTACCCTAAACTTTCCCCATATAAAATGGAAAAACAAACACAAAACACAAAATAAAAATCCACCAACACCAAAATCGTCTATCTTCTCCCTCCTCCTCTCTTTTTCCGTCAACCCCAAAGTAACAAACACACCTAAATTTTTGATTTTGAGATTAAATCTCTAAAATCTAATCAAAGACCCATCTTAGTTTCATCAATCTCTACACATTGGTATGAGATTTGGCTACATGCAAGAATATTTTTGTAAAACCCATTTCTTGATGAAAATCTTTTGTTTTGATCTTAAATAATTGTTGTATGTAGGTGTTTATCTTGTTATATATTATTTTTGATGGTTGCATGTTGAAATTTTTAGTTGGGTTTTATTTGATTTGATCATTTAGGATGATTTAGCATGATAGGATCGAAAGTAGTAGTATTAGGATGATTATAGTGGTAAAAATGATGTTAAAATGTGGTGAAAATTTGATTTTGAGTGATATTTAAAAGGGTATTCTTGAACAGATTATTAAAGGTAATTTTCAGAAAATATGAGTTTGAGTTTGGCATGAACTAACTAGATATTGTTGTAGAGGATGTCTTAAGCTTCGATTTGGTATAAAGTAGAGCTTCTAGTTCCAAACGAGCGAAAAGTTACGTTAGTTTGATTATTTGTGTACCGGGAGACGAGTATTAGCACAATATATAATTGTTGTCGATATTTGGATCGAATCTCGGGGACTATAAAAAGGATTTTAAAATGAGTCATGGACTGATGTTAAATGATAATCATGAGGATGTTAAGTTTATTTTCAAAGACGAGTGTTGGTTTTGTAAACGGAGTTATATAAAGACTATATGAATTGTTGATGTAAAACTGTCCGGTTTTTGTAGTTCGAAGATGAGTCGGGCAGGGAACTTTAAAAGTAAAATTTTTTAACCAACTTTTGGGAGGTCTTTCTATATATAGTAAGTGAAGTTTCTGATTAGTATCGTAAGTTATTTACGTGTTTAAGTAAGGAAAAGAGTTTGGACGATTAATAGATATATATCGACAGTTTTTGAAAGAATAAAAATGTAACAGTGTACGTAAGAAGAATGTATTAAATTGAGTATGGTGTGGGTTTGATTTTGACTTTGAGATATTTGTTTCATTTTATTAAGTTTGAAATATTACTTGGATGTATTATTAAAGGCACGCGTTTTGTTTTGATAGATTGTGAATTTCGTGTTCGCCGGGCATCATTGATTGTTTAAAGTCGTCATACTACTGTTAATACTTCAGGTGAGTCTATAACCTCACTTTCTACTTGTTTTAATGATTTTAAAACCCGCGAGGGGGATACATGCTATTTGAAGTAAAATGAACACATGTCATGAGTAATTGTTGGACCCGAATGTTGCCTTTGTTGCCTTTGATGAATTGAATTGTATAAGTACCTAAATTGCAAAAGTCCCTAAATTCATGAGCCGTTAACTATCTTTTGACTTGATGTTGTGAGTTGGGAATAACTGCTTATTCTAATGATAGTACTATTGAGCTGACAACCCTATCTGAGACCAGGGCATTACGCTGAGTAACCTCTGAGAAGGATAATTTTCCGAGAATGAGAATTGGTATTCTTGCAATTGATACCCTAGTAGGGGCACTGGAATTCTTATAGTCATGCTGGCATTTGGCGTGGGTGACTAAGTTAAGGGGTCGGTGTCATGAGCTTAATACAATTCATTAGCTATTGCTATAAGATGAAATGTCTGATTTATTTATTGTATGGACACAATGCTATTAAACAATTGTGAATGATTTTTACGATGTGTTCAATTATGTTTTATTAAACCTATAGACTTGCTCAACTTTTGTGTTGATGATTTTAAGCATGTATTTTAGGTACTTGAAGTTGTTGAGATGCGGAGCTTGCTGGAGAAGGATTGCGGGATTGCTTTTGTAGTAATTTGGTCTAAAACAGATTTCTTTCCCATTTGTCATAAATTTATAGTATATGGTCAAGTATTTTGGTAAAAGGTTTGTCGATTTGTTAAGATCCTAGGGGAACCTGTACGCTACTCTGATATATTTTTAAACTGATTTTACTTGGGATTGAAGGTTTTAGACATTGATTTAAATTATTTCCTTATTTATTCCTAAAAATATTGTTTTTAGGTCAATAACACCCAATTGTTTATTTCCGTTGCGCAATGTAAATTGGAGGTGTTAAAGATTGGTAACCAGAGCTTTTTAGTTATAGCGAATTAGTTCGATTTTTGAAAATGTCCTAAACTATAACTTTGGTGTCAAAAGTATTTTATAAAAGCAACACAACTTCTCTGCAAGGCTCCGGTAAGATTATTTATTTTTGTTATGCTTTGTTATTATAGATGCATCCCTCAAAATTGTTCTGAATTCCTGAGTATTTATTAAGTAAATACTACGATAAGGTATTGGTATTAATGAAAGGACGCGGAGTGCTTTCATCATAATTTCATTTTTATGAGTATTGTATAATTATCATTTGCATTGCATTGCATCGCATCGCATACATATATATTTGGCATACGTAAATTATTTGCATTTGCATAATTATGCATTGCATTGCATATATATTTTTGAATAATGACCTTATGTACCTTTGAATTTTCTGTCATTTCAGAAAATGTCCGACATACCACTTAACAACAATAGGCGAGGATTTGCTGTAGGTCAACGGAGTTTGCAGTATCAGCGAGTAGGTAATCATAAGAATTCAGGTGGATGGTTAGATTATGAAGATGATACGGATGATAAGAAAAATGTTGTAGAATCTGAAAGTGATAATTATAGGACTGAGAGTGAAGTTGGAAGAACTGAGGTTAGAGCTGAAGTGAGAAGTTATGGAACTGATTTTGAGAAATATCAGAAAGAGAGAGATAGGCTTCGCAGGTTAAGTGAATATGTAGCTCATCTTGGGCCGTATCTTGGACCGCACTGGAAGGTCCAGGATAGTGAAGTGTATGCTGATTCCCATTATATGATAGATCCGCCGTGTCAAGGAGCGCATTTAAGGTATGGATTTGAGGAGCCGCCGTGTTTTGATCCAAAATGGAGGTGCTGCAAGTTAGGACCAGATGAAGATGAAATAGGGGTGAGCCTAGTTGGAGAAAATGATGTGCCACATCCTATGGAGTGATGGATCTTTGTTGTATTCCAGCTTATGTATTTTTGTGTTGTATTTTGGATTATTTAGATGTTGTGAGGTAGTATTGTGATGGATTATTATTATTGTTGTTTAATATGATAAGGGTAAGTGACTTTAGTGACAAGATTTTGTTGCGATTTTCTCGGATCTATGGATGCAATCTGCTATTACCCTTTAGTATTTTGATGTGTCTTTGTTATCTTCTCTTTTGTGAGATGATTGTGGAATTGAGGTAGTATTGTGTTGTTGGCGCATGTAGTATTCACGATATATCTTGATGAAAGGATCCTTTTCTTTCTATCTCTATGTGTATACTTATCATGTTTCTTTCTACTTTTATCGCATAGAAAGAGTTGAGTGAGATATGTTTTTGTCATTAGTAGGGATTCCTGCGTGACTGAGTATCTTGAAATATGTCTCCACAGGTTGTTAAATTTAGGGTAGATTATATGATCGTGGGAATAGTTGTTAGAATGTTCGAAGCTGATTGTGCTACGAGGAGACGAGGTGCTGAGACTGAAGATGCTGCTGAGATTGAGGATGCTGTTGTTCCAGTTGGAGATGCTGCTGCTATTCCGCAAGATTTAAAAGGATGTTTGTATGTTAGATTCCTAGAAATGAGGAGAGATGCGGTGAAGAGTGTCGTACGGATATTAATGGTAATTGGAAGGGTGCAACTATATGCATAAGTTCGAGTAGCTGATGGATGTTTTGGTATATCAATAGTCATTTGAGAATGTTCAACTAGACGAAAAGATATGGTAATTTTAAAGATTGATCATGATTTGAAATTAAGTGTGGCAGAAAAGGGTAAAGGAATGATATTTTTGCGAATGACAGTAAGGAATACGAAACTTATTTCCTCTAACAAAAGGTAAACTTGGAATTTAACAGCCTAAGATAAGAAGAGATGGTATTCAAGCGGTTGCTATAAATCGGGTAAGCAGGAGGAAGTATGATGTGTAGATCACATATATTTTATACCACTTAAGTAATTATCTATTTACTTGTCGTAAGTACGGACTAGCTGGAGGTCGGGCTACTGAAGGAATAACAAGGAGTGTGGTATGGGAATTAGTATTTTTGTGGTAATGAAATGTTTTCATTTAGGTAAAGGAGATTGAATAAAGGAATTATTCAGATAATGGAAAATCAATATGAAAGGAATGTTGCTGCTATCACAACCTATATTTTGGAAATGCTGATAAGATTTGAGATTTAGATGTAGCAATTTGCATATTCTTACCTGGTAATCATTGAGTTAGGATTCCAATGAAACTCTGAAGGTGTTATTAATAGTGTATTGGAATTCTGAAGGTATTATTGATGGTGTATTGAAATTCTGAAGATGTTATTGAGGATATATTGAGATTTGAAGATGTTAAATTTTAGTTGAACTGAGGACGAGAAATCAACAAGAATTAGCGATCGGTTGAAATGAGAAATTAAACGATGGAAGGATTGTTAATAACTATATATATATATATATATATATATATATATATATATATATATATATATATATATATATATATATATATATATATATATATATATATATATATATATATTAAGAGAATAATTTTTGAGCTTATAGAATTAAGAGGTATCGCGCAATTAATTGAAGTAGAGTTGTGAGAAAGTTAACCGGGATAAGGATGAATGTCATAGGATATAATATATACAGGTGGAAAGAATTAAATTGGAATGTTGTTGAGCATTGAGTACTGATTTCAGGAAGTAATCAGTGGAATTTCTATTTGAAGATTTTATTGGTCAATGATGAGAAGGTAGGTAAGAGGAAACGGTAAGAGGAAAAAGTAATAGATCGAATTTTCTGTGCGCTTTACCAGTAGTAATCGGAAGGGAATGAGAAGATGAGTTAGTATTTAAGGGTATTTTCTGATTGTTCTGCGGAATCGTAGAGTTCATTGTCGTCTTGGGAAGAAGAAGCTTTGTGTTAGCTTAGTGTTTGAAGTTATGCAATCTGATTGTATATTTTGTTATATGGCATTGTCAGGAAGTTGAGGATGGTAATGTGATTAATTGTAAGGGTTGGAAGATGAGACAATAAGGATAATCTAATTAGACTGGAAGGGTAAGTCATCAGAGAAGTAATAATGGAAGTAAGTAAAGAAGCTGGATGTTTTGGGAACAAGATGATTGCTATCGGGATGAACAAACAAAAAATTTACTGATGATTCGGTATCCAATACTGATTTATGTTTCGTTTGATGAATATGATTGAAGGAAAGGAAAGTATTTAATAACAATTGGAAAATTGTTAGGGAAAAAGGAATGGCGTGTGAAATTCTTTGGATATGAATTTTAGCTGAAGTTAATATAGACGTTTTAGAATATGCGATCTATGGCTGAAGTGATCGTGAAAATCTGACTAGATTGAAACGATTGAGGCTTTGTCGATACCGGCGAAACCGACTGAAGCTTGTCAATTCCTTTGTGTAAGTTGGGTATTATCGGAGGTTTATCGAAAGGTTTTCCATGATTGTTGAACCAATGATAAAGCTGACAAAGAAGAACTCAATGTATGAGATCCACTCATGCATCTAAGTTGTAGTCTTGAGATCTGATTTTTGTAGTTGAGGAAGTTGTTTATGAACGCTGAGGATAGATTGAAGTTCTGTGCTGTATAGTTAGTATTGGAGGAATCTAAGGAATTATAGAGTTGCGATGATGATATTTGGATAATATCAAATGGAAAGGAAAGTAACAGTAGTGTGTTTACTTGAATAAAGAAGTATAACGGGATTTATATGATCATTAGTTTTGACAATGGTATTTATTTTGGGATTGTAAAGTACTACTTGTATGGAATCAAGTATGAAGAAAATAAGGATAATAAGGACTTATTTATAAATGCCATTCGGGAATTTTAAAAGAAAGGAGTTAAGGATTACCTAATGATGACTGGGAAATAATAATGAGTAAATTATAGATGAGAGATGTTTTAGTTCTGTATTATGAAGTGTGTTCCAGATTGTGAAGGATGAGTGTGGATACTTTCACTATCGACTAGTGAGTATTTAGTAAGGAGAAGAAGGAAAAAGGGCTTATAAGATTTCTAAATTAATTGAGAATTGACTCTTGAGTCTTGAGATTTTTGGAATATTGGTAACAACAAAAAGAATGGATGGAATGGAAAGAAAGTTAGAATTGAACTGATAAACTAATGGGAAAGGAATACCAAAGAAACAAGATCGACAGATTGTCGGAAATTTTAAAATAGAATGATAGTAGAGATGAAAGAGTTGAGATGTATGTTTTTGTGGAACAAAAACGGTTATTGTGATTATCTAATTTTCTTCCATTAGATCAGAGAATGTGTTAAGAATACAAGGACCGGTGGTGAATGAATTTTTTAGATCAAAGAGAATTTAATTATTCTTAGAGTGCTGAGAGTGTCGCATGTAGTATTGAAGGAATATCATAAGTTGAAGTATTAATATATCTTGGTTCTGGAAGGTACAGTAAGTGAAGATATATGTTACGATATCAGGAAGTGATCTGACCATTATACATTTTAGATTTGAATATATAAGCTTAACGGGGTTGTTTAAACAATATATGATATCAGGATGATGTAATGATGTACTATGGAAGGTACAGTAATTTCAAAAATGCTGACACTATGAAAGTGGAAGATGAGCATTGGAGGTATTAAAGTGACTAGTTAGAATTCTTGATAATCTCATTGTGTTTAGTTTGAGTGTAACCTCGGGATATAGAGTTAGTATATTTTGGAATATTGGAAATCGCTGTGACAAGGTATGAGTATTGAATAAGGTTTGAACATAATGTATGTAACCCAGAGATTGAGATTGACTTTTGAGTATTAGAGATTTTTACAGAAAGTGAGAAGAATCGAGTCAAGAAGGAATATTGCGTATTTTCGGAAAGCAACGGACAGAGTGAAAGGATGATTTAAACGATGGCAATTGAATTTGGTTTCAATCACATCAACATATGACTAAAACTTGGGATGATGATATCTTTAATATTTCACTATGAGGACTAATGGAACCTAGTGAAGATGAAATCCTTATGCGATGATAATTGCACATCTTAATTTATGAACTTACATAGTCGTGGGTCAAGTTATCAAAGTATTTGAGGCAGGAATGGAACTGAGAAAGTGATGTAGAAGGAGTAGGAATGATGAACGAATATTATCATATCGGAAGGTGAAATTTGGAAGTCGAAATGTAGTAATATTCAGTTGTATGGTGATATCATAAGAATTGAGTAGAACTGGTGTGAAAGATGTGAGTATCTCTTGAAGATAAGAGGTCACGTTGACTCTAGAAGTGAGGAAGTGCGAGTGTGAGGCGGGTTGAGCGCCGGGACGTCGCTCTCTTTTAGGAGGGTAGGATGTAACAACCCAAACCCGTGGTCATTATTTAATTATATTTTTACGTATATTTTTGAAATTTTTGACGAGATTAGTTGTGAGGATTATCAGTGATGACGATATCAATGGATGCCCGAAAATTTTACATTTTATTTTAAACATGTCGATGTTTAATATTTTGACGTTTTTATTTTTAATGTCGTATTAAGTCGTGCCGGGACTATATAATATCATATTTTGTGTGCGTTTTAAGTTTTGAGAAGTATTTTTATGAAACTCGAGACCCGTAAATATTTTCAAAAGTGACTAATAGTAATTTCTTGCTTTTTAACCAAGTATTTGCATTTTGGTCCACAAGAATCACAATTGGTAAAAACTACCCTAAACTTTCCCCATATAAAATAGAGAAACAAACACAAAACACACACTAAAAATCCACTAACACAAAAATCCTCTCTCTTCTCCCTCCTCCTCTCTTTTTCCGTCAACCCCAAAGCAACAAACACCCCTAAATTTTTGATTTTGAGATTAAATCTCTAAAATCTAATCAAAGAACCATCTTAGTTTCATCAATCTCTACACATTGGTATGAAATTTGGCTACATGCAAGAATATTTTTGTTAAACCTATTTCTTGATGAAAATCTTATGTTTTGATCTTAAATAATTATTGTATGTAGGTGTTTATCTTGTTATATATTATTTTTGATGGTTGCATGTTGAAATTTTTAGTTGGGTTTTATTTGATTTGATCATTGAGGATGATATAGCATGTTAGGATTGAAAGTAGTAGTATTAGGATGATTATAGTGGTAAAAATGATGTTAAAATGTGGTGAAAAATTGATTTTGAGTGATATTTAAAAGGGTATTTTTGAACAGATTATTAAAGGTAATTTTCAGAAAATATGAGTTTGAGTTTGGTATGAACTAACTAGATATTGTTGTAGAGGATGTCTTAAGATTCGATTTGGTAAAAGTAGAGCTTCTAGCTCCAAACGAGCGAAAAGTTACGTTAGTTTGATTATTCGTGTACCGGGAGACGAGTATCGGCACAGTATATAATTGTTGTCGATATTTGGATCGAATCTCGGGGACTATAAAAAGGATTTTAAATGAGTCATGGACTGATGTTAAATGATAATCATGAGGATGTTAAGTTTGTTTTCAAAGACGAGTGTTGGTTTTGTAAACGGAGTTAAATAAATGAGTTAAAAAGACTATATGAATTGTTGACGTAAAACTGTCCGGTTTTTGTAGTTCGAAGATGAGTCGGGCAGGGAACTTTAAAAGTAAAATATTTTAACCAACTTTTGGGAGGTCTTTCTATATATAGTAAGTGAAGTTTGTGATTAGTATCGTAAGCTATAGACGTGTTTAAGTAAGGAAAACAGTTTGAACGATTAATAGATATATATCGACAGTTTTTGAAAGAATAAAAATGTAAAAGTGTACGTAAGAAGAATGTATTAAATTGAGTATGGTGTGAGTTTGATTTTGACTTTGAGATATTTGTTTCATTTTATTAAGTATGAAATATTACTTGGATGTATTATTAAAGGCACGCGTTTTGTTTTGATAGATTGTGAATTTCGTGTTCGCCGGGCATCATTGATCGTTGAAAGTCGTCATACTACTGTTAATACTTCAGGTGAGTCTATAGCCTCGCTTTCTACTTGTTTTAATGATTTTAAAACCCGCAAGGGGGATACATGCTATTTGAAGTAAAATGAACACATGTCATGAGTAATTGTTGGGCCCGAATGTTGCCTTTGTTGCCTTTGATGAATTGAAATGTATAAGTACCTAAATTGCAAAAGTCCCTAAATTCATGAGCCGTTAACTATTTTCTGACTTGATGTTGTGAGTTGGGAATAGCCGCTTATTCTAATGATAGTACTATTGGGCTGACAACCATATCTGAGACCAGGGCATTACGCTGAGTAACCTCTGGGAAGTATAATTTTACGAGAATGAGAATTGGTATTCTTGCAATTGATACCCTAGTAGGGGCACTGGAATTCTTATAGTCATGCTGGCATTAGGCGTGGGTGACTGAGTTAAGGGGTCGGTGTCATGAGCTTAATACAATTCATTAGCTATTGCTATAAGATGAAATGCCTGATTAATAGATTGTATGGCCACAATGCTATTAAACAATTGAGAATGATTTTTACGATGTGTTCAATTATGTTTTATTAAACCTATAGACATGCTCAACCTTTGTGTTGATGATTTTAAGCATGTATTTCAGGTACTTGAAGTTGTTGAGTTGTGGAGCTTGCTGGAGAAGGATTGCGGGATTGATTTTGTAGTAATTTGGTCTAAAACAGATTTAATTCCCATTTGTCATAAATTTATAGTATATGGTCAAGTATTTTGGTAAAAGGTTTGTCGATTTGTTAAGATCCTAGGGAAACCTGTACGCTACACTGATATATTTTTAAACTGATTTTACTTGGGATTGAAGGTTTTAGACATTGATTTAAATTATTTCCTTATTTATTCCTAAAAATGTTGTTTTTAGGTCGTATAAAGAGTTTGTGAAATGAAGTTTGTGAATAACACCCAATTGTGTATTTCCGCTGCACAATGTAAATTGGGGGTGTTAAACCATTCCGCTGCGTACTCGTAGTTAATGGTTTAACTAGTATTCAAAATTCCAACATATATAATGTTAAGGTTTCATCTTGTTTTTTGTTATGGTATAAATACGATAAGAGTATTGGCTTGCAGGTATTACACTTCAAACAGGTTGACAGAGAGAAGTGACATTTATAGCTTTGGGATTGTGCTTCTAGTGCTATTTATAGGAAAACCAGCAATAACCAGATACGACATGGAAAATATACCCATAGTTCGATGGGTTAATTCTATGCTGAAAGATGAGAATGTAGAAGATTTGATCGATCCAAGGCTACTGAGGGAACTTGACACCAGTTCAGCATGGAAGGTAGTAGAACTGGCAATGGCATATGTTGATCACACGTCCAACAATAGATAAGATGAAATGCCTGATTAATAGATTGTATGGCCACAATGCTATTAAACAATTGAGAATGATTTTTACGATGAGTTCAATTATGTTTTATTAAACCTATAGACATGCTCAACCTTTGTGTTGATGATTTTAAGCATGTATTTTAGGTACTTGAAGTTGTTGAGTTGCGGAGCTTGCTGGAGAAGGATTGCGGGATTGCTTTTGTAGTAATTCGGTCTAAAACAGATTTCTTTTCCATTTGTCATAAATTTATAGTATATGGTCAAGTATTTTGGTAAAAGGTTTGTCGATTTGTTAAGATCCTAGGGAAACCTGTACGCTACTCTGATATATTTTTAAACTGATTTTACTTGGGATTGAAGGTTTTAGACATTGATTTAAATTATTTCCTTATTTATTCCTAAAAATATTGTTTTTAGGTCGTATAAAGAGTTTGTGAAATGAAGTTTGTGAATAACACCCAATTGTGTATTTCCGCTGCACAATGTAAATTGGGGGTGTTAAACCATTCCGTTGCGTACTCGTAGTTAATGGTTTAACTAATACTCAAAATTCCAACATATATAATGTTAAGGTTTCATCTTGTTTTTTGTTATGGTATAAATACGATAAGAGTATTGGCTTGCAGGTATTACACGTCAAACAGGTTGACAGAGAGAAGTGACATTTATAGATTTGGGATTGTGCTTCTAGTGCTATTTACAGGAAAACCAGCAATAACCAGATACGACATGGAAAATATACCCATAGTTCGATGGGTTAATTCTATGCTGGGAAAGATGAGAATGTAGAAGATTTGATCGATCCAAGGCTACTAAGGGAACTTGACACCAGTTCAGCATGGAAGGCAGTAGAACTGGCAATGGCATATGTTGATCACACGCCCAACAATAGATAAGATGAAATGCCTGATTAATAGATTGTATGGCCACAATGCTATTAAACAATTGAGAATGATTTTTACGATGTGTTCAATTATGTTTTATTAAACCTATAGACATGCTCAACCTTTGTGTTGATGATTTTAAGCATGTATTTCAGGTACTTGAAGTTGTTGAGTTGCGGAGCTTGCTGGAGAAGGATTGCGGGATTGCTTTTGTAGTAATTTGGTCTAAAACAGATTTCTTTCCCATTTGTCATAAATTTATAGTATATGGTCAAGTATTTTGGTAAAAGGTTTGTCGATTTGTTAAGATCCTAGGGAAACCTGTACGCTACTCTGATATATTTTTAAACTGATTTTACTTGGGATTGAAGGTTTTAGACATTGATTTAAATTATTTCCTTATTTATTCTTAAAAATATTGTTTTTAGGTCGTATAAAGAGTTTGTGAAATGAAGTTTGTGAATAACACCCAATTGTGTATTTCCGCTGCACAATGTAAATTGGGGGTGTTAAACCATTCCGCTGCGTACTCGTAGTTAATGGTTTAACTAGTATTCAAAATTCCAACATATATAATGTTAAGGTTTCATCTTGTTTTTTTTGTTATGGTATAAATACGATAAGAGTATTGGCTTGCATGTATTACACGTCAAACAGGTTGACAGAGAGAAGTGACATTTATAGCTTTGGGATTGTGCTTCTAGTGCTATTTATAGGAAAACCAGCAATAACCAGATACGACATGGAAAATATACCCATAGTTTGTTGGGTTAATTCTATGCTGAAAGATGAGAATGTAGAAGATTTAATCGATCCAAGGCTACTGAGGGAACTTGACACCAGTTCAGCATGGAAGGCAGTAGAACTGGCAATGGCATGTGTTGATCACACGCCCAACAATAGACCCAACGTGATTGAAGTGGTAATGACGTTAAGTGAATGTTTGACGATAGAGAGAGCTAGCAAGAGATGAATTTAAAGAACTTAAATGGAGTCATTTCTTTTGATCTAGAGTGATATGATGATGGTCCCAACACAAGATAGTGAATTAATTAAGAACACATTTTCTATTGTGCTTATTTGTTTTTTGTGTGCAGCTTTTTGGTGTTTGGATTGATTGCATCAAGCTTTGTGTTTGGACATTGTGATTTGAATGAATCTGAGCCCATAATGCCAGTAAAAATAAAATTGAAAGGTCACTATTTGTTTTAAGTAGGGTTATTATGCAAAGAAATTAAATAACTAAAGTTTACGCGAACTTTCATATAAGTTATTAAAGTTTCATTTTGTTCACTTGAGTTACAAAACTTTTCCACCACTATCATTTAGTGTTAATTCGAGTAACTGAAATGCATATTATTTGATAAGTTAAGTAACATAAATGTCGCATTTTTACAAGTTAAGTAATGTTCAATAACTCAAAAGTCATGTTTCGCAACTTTAGTAACCTAAATGAACAAGATGAAACTTTAATAACTTAGGCGAACATTCTTATAATAACCTACTTCCTCCGTCCCACTTTTATTGTCCTTAATATTATTTTAGTTTGTCCCAAAATATTGTCCAGTTTCTTAAATAAGAAGTCAGAATTAATCAATTTTCCAGTTTTACCCATGTTATTAATTTCTTAAAAGGAAACTATTAATGTATTCAAAGGATAAACTTGTCTTTTCTTTGTATTAAATGTCTACATTCAATGTATCTATATCTATATCTCCTAATAAAATGAAATAATTTACAAGCTTTTAAAGCTTGCAAAATTAAAAACATTTCCATAAATAGCATCAATGTACAAGAAGTGCAAACACAAATATTAATTAGACATTAAAAACATTGCCTTAATTAACTTACATAATAAACCGGTTTTAATATTTTGTAAATAAAAAATTACTCTATTTAAAATAAATATTTATAAGTTTTATTCTAATTATGTAAATAAACTAATAAAAATTTTAAATACCATAACATAATTAAGGAAAGTCATTAAGTTTGGTCATATACGTTTCAATATACACGCTCCTCTTCATAAACACGATATACGCTCCTCCAATAGATGCCAAATGCATTTAAAAAAACATCTGAAATAACTTGTGATTTTGGGTGTATAAGTTGATTCATCCATTAACCTCAACCTTAAGATCCCATATTAAATTATTTTGATGTGTTATTTTTGTTTAGGTTTCGATTCGAAAATGATAACTTTTACTTTTTGACTTTGCAGGTTAAAAAAACTGATTGACGACATTCAACAAGTCGCATCAATGAGTGCGGGTTCCACGGTAAATCCTCGACCAAGAAGAAGTTCCATTGAATCTAGCGTAACACAAGGTACCACTATCTACGAGCCAAAATCAATTTGTTTTTTTTATGTCCATAAGGTTGGTTGTTGATAATGTCAACTTTATGCTACATATCAACATATATTTTTTATGATATAGGAAAGTTTGTTATGCCATGTAAAGATCATTTTTAGGTCATGATTTACAAATCCACACGCTGTTAAGATCATGTGCAGGTATCAGGTATGCCATCTTGATTTCACTACCTTTGTTTGTGGAAATGATTAACTTCTCTTTTGTGCGACATATCAATTCCTATTAGTTTTGATTCTCTTTTGATAATGTTCTTGACTCAAATAAAACTCAAAAAGGTTATACGGTTTGGTTTGTATCACGGATTTGAAGGCATGCATGAAACGTGTTTTATATAATGTGTAGACGAAAGTTCAGACTAATATGTTTTGATTTTTGCCCATTCACTAATCGAGTCTTTGGTTTTTCTTCCCTATTGTATGTTTAGGTAATTTGATATATACAATAATATGTTAATTTTCTTATTGGCAAAACCATTAGACATTCATGTTAGGAGATGGACACGAGGACAACATACCTTCAACAAGGTAGTAAACCCGTGAACAATAGGTTACATATCAAGTGTTATTTGTTATATCAATGCATAGAGATTCTTATAGTTGGTCTGTTTTGGATACCCATATATTTAACACACAATAAGGTCCAAAAAGATTAAATATGAGCGATTCTTATTAACTTTGTGATGTAGAAAATAAAAGGTAAATTACTTTTAAAATAGCTTGAGCTGTAGTATTAAACACCCCCGAGCTTAAAGAATTTATATGTTTTTTGATTTGATAGTAGCTTAGATATAACTTTCACTTATGCATCTTAAGACGCGTATTTAGGATCAAAATTAAACAAGTGTTAAGAAAAAATAGCAAACTTGATAACATGTATATGATTGACCTGCTATTAGTTTTTTTTATAAATTGATTGAACTGGTATACTTTTTAGTCCATAAATTTTGATCATGATGAAGGAATTGAACAAAACTACTTATAAGGATATTAATAGAATTACTTATGCTCAAATCAAGTTATTGTTTTAATGTTCGTTAAAACCTTTTGAAAACATTTGACACCTTTTTGAGAAAGACATTATTTGATTTAGTCTAATTAAAAGAATTCTTATTCTGTCATTTTTAAACGTGTTTATAGACAGTAAAGTCTACATATTAAGAATGTTACTAACTCGATGATTCTATTGTAGCAGATAAAGTCTGTTAGTCAAACCGGTCATTATTGGTAGATTTTAGAACGGGCTTGGTCAAAAAACCTTTTATCGATGATTTCTTTTTGAATCGCCAATACAGATGTTTTTTCTTAACATGATTGCCATCTTTAAGGTTATTTCTTCAACTAATATTATCTTCTTCTCACTAATTTGAACATCCATTTTGTATCAAGTTTAACTCAGAAACGTAAGAACTCCTCATGTATTTGACTTAGCTATTTTGGTATACTCATTAACCATGACATTAACACCACAACACATTTTCACTTTCCTTCTTCTATGCCATTACGCATTTTCAAAGTCCAAACTTCTGCATACTCATCCTATTCGGTAACA
Organism: Glebionis coronaria; assembly: GCA_025667525.1. Lineage (NCBI taxonomy): Eukaryota > Viridiplantae > Streptophyta > Magnoliopsida > Asterales > Asteraceae > Glebionis > Glebionis coronaria. Next base: position 66,363 of record JANFOE010002210.1, read on the forward strand.
CTTTATTTTATCTCTATTACAGATTCAAAAATACTACCCTTTCAAAGAACACCACACAAAACACTTTCCTTCTATGCGGACGTTATCTGTATGTTGTCCACACGGGATAGTTTGTAAGTATCACATATATTAAATCTTATGATTTATGGTTTTAATTAAGATCACATAATCCAACTATTAGTTTCAGTTATCTATCATTTTTTGAAATGTAATGTAAGACGAGACACCAGGGGTGAATGAGACACATTCTACGTACATAATCTTTGTTTGCTAATGGGACTTATACTGATTGTCCTTTTTTATTCATAGAGTTATGAAACTCTTGAAGTTGCATTAAAAATGAAGATGTAGTTATTGCCAATCTTTATGCTGACAATCATAAGGATATTGCTGAAAAGTAAGTAACAGAAATGGTTTTACCTCTTTATAGAATACAATTTATGTTGTACCATAGGAGCCATTTGGTTCAGATAGGACCTAAGAGTAATATTCTTATAGAGTCCATATGCTAAGATATGTGCATTGATGCACCTGTAGATTGCAGGACTGGTGGCATTTTAAGATTTAGTCCTCTTCTAATATTGGGTTCGGACTTTCATGTGGCATAATATCCAGTCCATTACATCAACTCTAGAAATTTTTATAGATTGCAGGATGAAGTTTTTATATTATATTGAATTACAATGTTTCATTTTTCTCCTGTGCCAGGCTGGTAATAATGTACCCATCCTTTTAAAGGCTTTAATATCACTTCCTGAAAATGTGGTGAGTCCTCTTAGTCATTATATTCAGCTATGCTTCTTTAGTACATTGGTTATCTTGATGATCATTACATTGACTATATTTGTTGTACCAGATTCTGCGCACAAAGTACCCAAGAGACTAAAGGCTTTATCCTACAAAAGGGAGACCTCTTGCAGTTTTAAGACACGATATGCCTTTTACATTGCCGATGTCAAATGCGGGCGCCAAGATTAAGGGTCTCAATTTCTACGCCATAACTGGATAATAAGCATTACGTTTTCTGCATAGTCATAAAGGGCATGGAAGCTGTTCAGGTAGTTGCTCGCCAGCCAAATCGACTACTTTGTAAAGTGCGCTGGATGAAATTATTTAGAAACACGGCTTAGGGGAAATAAATCATACCAAAATGTAAAGATCTCGAATGTGGCGTTCTAGAGATATGTAACATAATGTTATTCACAATCTTTAAAGAACTTGGTATCCATCAAGTTTTTAACATTTTGCTTCTAATCTTCAAATATTAAACAAGAAAGTACGTAGCAACACGAATAGTAATTGATAGGTACTTACTTTATTTATACATATAACTTCTTAGTAACTGACTTCTTTTAAATACACTCGAGGTTACACGAATCAAAGTTTGTTAGTATAATTTATACAAACTCAAATTTTTGTCGAACGATGTGTTTTTTATTATTTATTCATGTATTAGCGGAATGTTTTAACGTATGATTATAATTATTACTTCTTACAACTATTTTTTTTAAAATAAACCCGACGTTAGACGGGTCTTTAAGCTAGTCTATCATAAATCACAAAAAGTTTGTTGGGGGACAAATAAAATGGGACGGAGGGAGTAATAAACTAATAAACCTAATAAACTATACCAATCAATATAGCCAACTAAATTAAATGAAGAAGCAATATAAAATACTGACAATCAAATTTTAAAAACTGCAAGTCAAAACCTGGCATCACGAACAATGATGCAAATATTCCCTCCTCTTCCTAGCAGTGACTCTAAACTTTTATCGTCAAACAAACTACTAGTATTATATAATTATATTAAGTTACTAATAAACAAAAAGTATCTGAAATGTTTATAATAACGGATAATATTAGTTAACATACGTATCAAGAATGTGTAGGCAAAGCTAGTCAACCCTTGGTGAATGAAGATTTCCTCAAAAAGAAACTGCACAGGGTCTTACATATGCTCCTGATTTTAAAAGTGGAGATAATGAAAGTTTTCAAAAGAAAGGTGCGTTTAGTTGGAGAATGTTTTTTCTAATATTGCGTTTTCAGATTTGTAAAAAAATTGGAGGAGATTTATTTTCAACAAAACATAAAAAATGCCTTCATATGATATTGTTTTTCGTTCTCAATAAAACAAGAGGGTTACAAAGAAAACAAGGAAAAAAAAAGTGTTTTGCAGTTTCTCTTGTTAAGTTAGGAAATGCATTTTTGTGTTTTATAGAGAATTTTGTTGGAAAACACTTATTTGAACGCGATTTTGTTTCCTTGTTTCCCCCACCAAACGCACCCTTAACTTTTGCGTATTCTCAACTTATTTTACAATAGAGAGAAAGGGGCAGTAGAGTAAGTTTCAGCTATTTTTTTTTTTGCAAATAACAAGAGCATGATCATCTAAGTTTAATTAAAAGTATTGAAAATGAATGTATAATTGCAGAGTTCATATTTTAAGAGCATACCAAGTGTTATCCAGCTCTCACTTTAGCTGCACCCGATCCGTGAAAGAACAACCATATGAGCTTAACTAAAAAAAATTGAAAATGAAGATATATAATAATAAAATACTAATTACGTAAGTAATAAATAAACAAGGAATCTTGTGACTATGTATAAGAAGAGCCAATGTCGCGAGACTGCAAGTTTTTTCTTACAGAAATGAACATGTTCCAAGGTTTTCCTCCATTGTTGGTTCTTCTTCGTTTGATTCTTGCATCAGTACTGGTTCATGCTCAGGATGACCAGTCAGGTACTAATTAAACCATAATTTCTAACAAACAAAAAGTTAGCATTTTTTTATCGATCTAATCCCTATATTAACCTTTCTCTTGAGTCTATGCAGGATTCATAAGCATAGATTGCGGGATTGTTGCAGGCTCAACCTACACTGATAACTTAACAATGATTAACTACGTATCAGATGCCGACTTCATAGACAGTGGTGAAATCCAAAACATACTGCCCGTATACAACTCTTATGATGTCGATACACAGCTTACCACCCTCACAAGTTTTCCTCAAAACACTAGAAATTGCTACACCTTAAAACCAACACAAGGAAAGGGCAGTAGGTATCTGATAAGGACAAGGTTTATGTATGGAAATTATGACGTTAAGAGTCAACTTCCAGAATTTGATGTCTATCTTGGACCTGATTACTGGGATACAGTAATTTTCAATTCGTCATCTAAACCAGTGAACATGGAGATTATACATGTCTTGTCATCAGATTACATACATGTTTGTCTTGTAAATACAGGCCGTGGAACGCCTTTCATATCAGCGATAGAGCTACGGCTTCTGGCAAATGATATGTACAAAGAAACTGATTCGGGTTCATTATACCTTTTCGCACGTGTAAATTTCGGAAGTCCATTTTTAACAGTCAGGTAAACCTTCTGGATTTTGTTTTATCAAAGCCAACCTTACCCTTTGTTTTCTGGCTTTGGATTCTTATCTTCAAGGGCACAGAAGTACTAACATCACTTTTCTTGATTCTCAACTTAGGTATAATTCTGACAACTATGATCGACTATGGGATCCAATTATTTGGCCTAATAGTACTATCTTAAACACATTTGACAAAGTTTATTCAGGGATCTTCACAACCTTTGACCCACCATCAGAGGTCATGAGTGATGCCATATCTCCTAAAAACCAGAAGGAACCATCAACTATAAATTGGAACTATACCAACGATGACGGATTTTTCATGTACATGCACTTTGCTGAAGTTGAAATACTCAAAGGAAACCAGAAAAGAGAATTCAACATTTACCTGAATGGCAGGGACTTATACGGAAGACCTTTCTCTCCACTAAATCACACAACCGCCACTATCTATAATACAGAACCAGAGACTGCCCCACCACCATATAAGCTTGAAATAAATAGAACAAAAATTCGACCCTTCCTCCAATTATCAATGCTTTCGAGCTATATACTTCAAAGAAGATCCCACAAAGGCAAACGGATGATCGGGATGGTAAGTTTAGAACTGTCATTCGATAGATAGATAATTAAGTTTAAATACAAATAAAGATAAATCAAGAATGTTTGACATACCTTAACTCCTTTTTTTCTCGAATGTCTTTCAGCTACTGCAATTTGGGGTATTAAGTCAACTTACAGAATAACAAGACACTGGCAAGGAGATCCGTGTGCTCCACAGGAATTTGTTTGGGATGGTATTGGATGCACTTACAATGATACCGATTCTCTCAGGATTGTGTTGTTGTAAGTGAACACTTTCAAGACCTCCCTTCCCCATTTCAAACTTCTGTCCCTGTTGTAACAGTTTATTTACTATCAACCAAAATTTCAGGAATTTGTCTGCGAGCGGTTTGGACGGAGTAATAGATCCTGTAATAGCTAATCTCACAATGATGCACACCTTGTAAGTGAACACTCTTGCAGAGATAAATGAAAATAACAGTTTATTTACTTCCGATTATAAACTTTCCTGTTTCAGGGATTTGTCAAACAATAATTTAACAGGAATTGTGCCTAATTTTCTCTCTGAACTCAAATTTTTAAAGGTCCTGTAAGTTATCTGACCCTTTGATTATCATTAGCATCTGACAACTACCAAAGTGATCAAAACTATTCTTACTTGTAATTCTTTGTAGCAATTTAAAAGGAAACAACTTCTTTGGACCAATTCCAGAAGCTTTCCTAGTGAAGAAGAACACGGGATCATTGTCATTTAGGTTAGAGATGCACTTTTGGAACCATGATTTAATTTAGCATTCAATACTCGGACTTCTAACATTATACCCTAATATCAGTTATGACGAGGAGAGTACGGGAAATCCTGTAAGTTCCTGTGACAAGAATACATTTAAAAATAAGAAGGGTAACAAAGCCATTGTTCCAGTAATAGCAGCATAAAAATATTATACCCATATGGTTGATATTCTATGAAACTATAAGACTATGTTTATTCACAACCCCATCCAACCCAATCTAATATTAAAATATTATTTTCTTACTCTTCCAATTATACAACCAAAACATACAACCAATCTTAACTTATTTAACATTTATCAACAACCCAACCCAACCTAACATATAATATCATTTCTTTTAAATTTAATTTAAATGCTTAAATTTTTTACGAAATTATACTCACTATTAGCCATAATCATACGTAGTACAATATACAAATTGCTCATCTACAATTATGTCAACATTTTTTTAAATAAAATACATATAAAATGTATTGTATTGGGAGTATCAAATATCTACAGTATTATTTGCTTTTAACTGCTCCCTAGTCCCTATGCATATCCATAAAAGCAACTTAAATATCATCACTTTTGCTTTATCTTCTTCATTTTCCTTCAGTCACCAAAACACCATACATACAGTCGCCGGAGATTATTTTCTTGATGCAAAAATATATTTGTAACAATTAAACGAATTGGCCACTCCTAGCATGACATGTGGAAAGGTTGGATCAGAGATCCAAAGTCACCAAACGACCAGGTCGTGAACATTTGTTTCTTCCTTTTGTGTTCTTTAATATAATATCAATTATTTCTGTACTTTTTATCCTCCAACCGGTTGGTTGGAGTCACCAATAAACATAATGGAAAATATATAAGAACGTAACTTCGTATGCATTTATCTTATATCATATAGTTGTATCATCTAAAATACGATCAAATAAACAGATGACGAGAACACAAAATTATTATGGTAGATACAAATTTTTCTTGTATCCTTATTCGAATGATCGACAACCGACAAAAAGACAACAATAAGCTACAACGACTAGCTAGTTGCTGATTTGGTTATGTTCATTTTTCTTAGAAAAGTGGACATGAAATCCGTTTGGAAAATGAATGCCAGGAGTTCGTATAATTTCGCCTCCTTTAACTAGTTCCCACCTGAAATATCCAAAATTTTAGTTAGCATATCTTTGTTCTCGATCTCTAACATGATATAATCAACATATGTTTGTTATTTGTCTCAATACCGATATTTCGTCACTAAGTTATGAAGAGTGACAGCCATTTCAAGTCTAGCGAAATCTGCCCCGACACAAAACCTTTGGCCACCTCCGAAAGCCATGAAATCCTTCGATGCACCTTTGAAACCCATCCCCTAAGAGTTCAAAGGAATTTAGCACGTTTGTGGTATTTTATTGTATCTACTATCAATGAACAAAAGATTAGTACCTCCCATCGCCATGGATTGAAGTCGAATGGATCCTTATAAGTGTCGGGGTTTAAATGAGTAGCAGGAGGAGATATCATAATCACCCAACCCGCTGGAATACTGTAGCCTGTTTCATACAAATTTTAAAATTAGCACACAACGACAAATCTAATTACTAACCTTCATCAATATATATTTACCTTTGTACTCGAAATCTGTTATTATTTTTCGGAATAACACTGGAACTAAGTTAGCCAATCTTACAGACTCATTAATAACCTGGAAATGTAGTTTGTTAATGTTAGTACTTGTGAAGTAGTTTATTTATATTGACACTAGTTATGATATGCATTTAGCACACCTGAAACATGAATGTCATGGACTTATATTCTTCCCAAGTTATCCCAGAATCCGGATTTGCCCGCTGTTTCACGATCTTCTCTTGTTCTTCCTACATGAAATAAATAGTATGGGATGTTCGGATTAATAGTTTTACAGGAGTAACGTTAATCATGTAGTACTAGTTACTTGTCACTTACTGTTAATTCCTTCAAAGCTCTAGGATTTTCCATCAAAAGTTTGATAGCTATTGTTGTGGTGATAGAAGTTGTTTCATAGCTCGCAAACAGAAGGAGAAACATCAAGTCTAGAGCAATTGCTTCTGTAAGGAGTGTATCTTCTCGCTTCATTTCTTCGATAATATAATTGAAGAAATCTTTGTTGACATTATTAGGATTCCTTCGTCGTTCCTCTAACATGTTCTTAAGCATCCTCATCACCTTCTTTCTTCCCTGATTACATAGAATATGATGAGATAATAGAAGTATGTTTAGGAAGAATTGGTCATATGGTCCAAAATTACACGCATGTCAACTAATATAGGTTTTCCGATAGCTTTCCAATTCATTTTATGTGAGGTTACGAAAGTTGTACGACCTTTAGAGCATGAGCGGAGCTAGTAGGGGACTAGTGGGCGGTGATGCCACCCCTAATCAACCTATTTCACTCATTATTTATATGTTTTACAAGTCGTTTTTTTATAATAGTTTCTATCTCCCTCAACACTATGACTTTTTCTCTTGAGTATGGTCAGCCCCTTAACTAAAAATCCTGGCTCCGCCCCTACTTTAGAGATATGCGTGGTGAGTCACTATGTATAATTTCGTGTACATAACTAAATCCTAATTATTTTGGTACCTGTAGACACTTGTAGTGAGCTGTTCCAGGAATCGCTATCGGGACTGAAATTAAACCAGTTATAAAAGTATCGAAGTTCTCCCTTATATTCTCAAGCGACTTCTCAAGATCATGACTAATTAGTTTCTTTGCAGTGAAATCAAATATCATCTGTTGAACAAAAAGAGGATCATAAGAACCAATTGGATTAGTTGTAAAAACTTACATAATAAATGACTTACATCCGCAGTCGCCACCTTTAACTCGACAGTTCCTTTATGAGCCCATCTCTCTATATGTGTATTTGATACACATTCGATTTCGGAAAGCATATTTTTAAGGCTTTCATGACCAAATTGACTTAGCACCATGTTCTTGACAAACTTATGCAGGTAGCCATGCAAAGTGCTAAGATTCTTTTTCCCAAATACCTCTGTCATGCTATCTGGATACCAGCTTTGGAACACTTGATCCTCTTTCTTGAAGACCAACGAGTTCAGCTCGGAATCGGTTGAAACTATAACCTTAAGCCCAACCAAACTGGTTTTGAATACTGACCCGTATCTACACAAAATTTACAGACAAATATATTTAGGTACTAGAAACAAAAGAACACATAGGTTAAATAATACTCCTTTGTTTCATGTGTTCTTGAGATTGTTGCTTTTAGTTTTTTCTCTAGAGAACCAATATTTCAAAAAAAGTAGAAAATTTATACATATACACATCACCTTTCCATCCTTCGCTTAATAAAGGTTGGAACGTCTTTGGTTCGTTCAGGGGCAAAGAACTGTAAAGTTTCGCCGAGTAACGGCCAACCCATTGAGCCAGGTGGAAGATTGCCACTACATTTAGGGTTCCTCCACCTGTAAACCCAATGAGTGAAGCTTACTACAACAAAGGCCAAAACCAATAAACTAATAGGCCACATTTTTTGTGTATGAAGTTGAGATAGAAAGATATAATTCCTAGTTAAAAGAAACAGTAGTTGAAAGAAGTAGAAGGAGAATGATAATCTGAGAGAAATATATCGCGAAAATAATGTATATATAAGCAATTAAGCAGCTTAGGATTTTGGACAAGTGAAACAACAATAGTAGTTAAAAGGGCATGCAATTAAAACGTGCTCCATAGTAACTTTATGCCTGGGGGCGGAGCTAGAGGTTCCGGAGATACACGAAAACTCGATGAAAAATTGTCGTTTAATGTATATATTTGCTAAAAATATCTATTTTTTTAGAATGAAATCGGTCCCAATATTATTTACTATATATATACTCGTATTAAAAATTTTGTGCACCCGATAACTTTATACTCCGGCTTCGCCCTTGTTTATGCCCCATGCATGCATATAGTTACGTGTGCAATTATACTTCTATATTCACTTAATAGTCATACGTCTCGTGTACGCACAAAATTACAAATAAATTAAATTTGATTTAATATTTTAATTTAATATAAAAACATATAAATATATTTCGTGTTTAATATTTTATAATTGTGATATTATTAGGTTATAAAATGTAAAGAATATTTGTTAATTTTTTTAAACTTATTGAAAAAAAAGTTTTTCTAACCATCCGCCTATGGGTGTTTTTTTTTACTTTTCCTTAGTTAAAATCATTTCCAAATATTAACTAATCTACATGATTTCAATATATAATAAAGGTAAGTTATTTTTAATAAAGTATGCATTAATATTAAGTAATGTTTATATTTGAAAATATTTTTGATTATAGAAAATTAAAAAGCCACCCATTGTAGTTAGTTAGCAAAACCTTTGAAAAAATAAAAAAAATTATTATTTTCATTAAGGAGCTAAGTAAGGAAAAGTTGACAAAATCATTAAACTAGGGATAGTCATTTATCATACACCAATTATCGGCAATTAAAAATCACGAATGAAACAAGAAGATGAATTGTTCATAATATATTAAAAAAACATAATAATACTATTTAAAACTGTTTGATTTAATTATGAGCTAAAAGGTACGTTTATTTGATTTCGAACAAATAATATTACTGTTTATCTATTTTGCAAAGAGTTATCGTTTGATTCTATTTAGGATCTTGAGACTTAAAACTAACTTTTTTCTCTTGGTATTTGAATAGCTTACGACTAATGCAAATGCAAATAAAAAAAACAAAAAACTATTGAAAACAAAGAGCCAACATAACAATTAGAAAAGAAATCAAGAATACATGATATTTTTTACTCAAAACAAAAGTGTTACCAACATGCGCTACATCTCTTTCAATTAGTCTACAATGTCATTGTATAGAATTTCCGCCCTGTTTTCCCAAAAAAAAATAGGTAATGCACCTCTATCGATATTCAATTTCTCTTGTCGTTTAGCTCCTCCAGTTCGATTATGATTCTTAACTTGACTTATTACAAAAATAACTCACTATCAATGTAAAAGACGATTGATTATATACCCAAGAAGATAAAGAGTCACACACAAACGATGCATGAAAACTGGAAATAATATATAATGAATTATTTTTATATATAAGTACGTGCATATTTACTATACGATTTCATAACAAAAATAAGTATAAAAACCAGATTATTCAACCAACCACCCCTTTTATTTTATTAAGCCTCAAGCAATCAATTCAAATGTGAATCATGGGTTTGTGATCGATACATACAACTAGAAAGAAAGAATCTTATGAATCAATGATCTTAAAGTCAAGATCAAGGTTCATACACAACCAGTATCAACAAACTATCAACAACCAACAATGGTGAAACGAGAGAGACAAAACAGAAAGATGAAAACTGAATGAATACAACAAAGAGAATGCGATGTATATATAGCAGCTAATTAGGTCAACATCACTCTTTCCACTCTTTGACACAATCAGTCCTCCATCTTTGTAGTACTTGCAAAATAGAAACACACACACCAAACTATATAAAGTATAAAAGGAAAATTTACCTTTCTTACCCCTGAAGTATTAGAACATGTCAACTTATATTTAATACCCCCTCTTAAGTTGACTTGTGATACAGATCAACAAGTTTCAACTTATCACACAAAAACTTGTAGTCTTTGATAGACAAGCCTTTGGTAAACAAATCTACCACATTGTCCTCAAATTTGATCTTATATGTTTTGATCAAACCTATAGACACTTTCTCCCTCAGAAAATACAAATCAATTTCAAAATGCTTAGTCCTCTCATGGAAGACTGGGTTTGCAGCAATTTGAATTGCTGAGATACTATCACAATGGATAGGAGCATGTAAAATCATATCAACTTTAAGATCTTTCATGATCTTAAGTATCCACATAAACTCACAAGCAACATTATTCATAGCTCTATATTCAGCTTTAGCTGAAGATTTAGCTAAAACATATTGCTTTTTACTTTTCCAAGAAACAAGATTATTTCTCAGATAAACAGTATAACCAGTCATAGATTTTCTAGTTATCTTGCACTTAGCCCAGTCAGAGTCAACAAATGCAATAAGATTCAAGTTATTATTTTTCTTGAAAGAAATACCAGTTCCAGTAGAACTTTTTAGGTATCCAAGAACATGAAAAGCAAGTTTTAAATGAGACTTATTTGGAGCATGCATGAATTGACTAAGACTGTGTACAACATAAGCTATGTCAGGTCTAGTTAATGTGAGATAGATTATCTTTCCCATAATCTTTTGATAACAAGTTTTGTTATCAAGAGGAACATCATGTTCTATAGCAATCTGATCCTTTTTTTCTTAGAAGGATCAGGTATAGGAGCTTTGGCTGGATTACAAGACAACATACCATATTCAGCAAGTAATTCAAGACAACATTTTCTCTAATTAAGAATCAGACCATCATTAATATCAAGAACTTCAATACATAAGAAATACTTAAGTTTTCTAAGATCTTTAATTTTAATTAGAACATAAGTATTTCTTGAAATCATTAATGACATGTTCATTGTTACCAGTTATGATAATGTCATCAACATATACCAATAAAGCAACAAATGAATCATTCTCAGTTTTTGTAAAAAGAGAGACATCACTTTTACTCTTAATAAACCCATTCTCAACAAGAACACTTGTAAGTTTGTCATTCCATTTTCTAGGTGCTTGTTTGAGTCCATATAAAGATTTAGTCAATCTACATACTTTGTTATCATCTGAACCATATCCTTCGGGAAGAGTCATAGAAATCTCTTCATCTAATTCACCATAGAGAAAAGCATTATTGACATCTAATTGATAAACAAGCCAATCATAATGAACAACAACAGAAAGAAGACACTAACAGTAACATTTCACCACTGGTGAAAAAGTCTCTTCATAATCTATGCCTTCTTTCTGACTAAATCCTTTAGCTACAACTCTAGCCTTATATCTTTGTACTTCACCACTAGATTTGTACTTAACTTTCCACAACCACTTACAAGCAACAGGTTTTCTACCTGAAGATAAATCAACAATGACCCAAGTATTATTTCTATTAAGAGCATCCATTTCTTCATTCATTGCCTCAACCCACCTAGGGTCTTTGGCAACCTCGGTATATGACTTAGGTTCATGGATTTTGTTCAAGTTATTAGCAAAAACAAAATTATGCACAGATAAATTGTTGTAGCTAGCCACATAATTGATATCATACTTATATTTTTTATCCATCACATAATTGTCATACTTAGCAGGCATCTTAACAGGTCTACTTGACCTTCTTACCTCTGATTTTTCTGGACTATTATTATTACCAGATTCAAACATTTGTTTAAACTCTACAAAGTCATCACCCTCAAATTCATAATCATCATCATCTAAGGTAATGTCATCTCCCTTAGGACTTCCTACACCACTACCTAGTTCATTATGGCTGCTATCTAGTTTGTCTATACTAGACTCTTTGACAACCCCTATAGAATGACTCGCAATAGTGAGAGATTTGTCACTAGACACATCTGCTAAGTCAAGAGACATACTACTACCTCTATTATCTACTTTGTCTCTCTTATCATCATAGGGTTCACTTGACTTTTCTTCTACTAGGTCAAAAAAGTTTTGACAATTAACACCATTTTCCTCAAAAACCAAGTCTTTTACTAAAACATCATTTTTAAAAGGATAAACTGTCTCATAAAATTTTACATCTCTAAAAAAGAAAAAAGTTTTGGTTTCAAGATTATACAGTTTATAGCCTTTTTTAGTATTAGAATACCTAAGAAAAACACATTTGTCAGACCTAGCAGAAAACTTATCTGAATTATTTAGAACAGTATCAATACGCAAACGCCCAAAACTTTTTAATAAAGAGAGACTAGGTGAAACTTTATAAATCATTTCATAAGGATTTTTTCCACACAATCAGACCACATGTTTAAAGGGATGCCCCCCCTGAAAAATAAGGGCTCTAGCAACATTAAGAAGATGTCTATGTTTTCTTTCTACCACCCTATTTTGCTGTGGTGTATATACACAACAAGTCTGATGAATTATACCATTTGATTTCACAAACTTTTCAAACATATTATTGATAAACTCAGTGCCATTATCACTTCTAAAAACTTGAATATTAATGTCAAATAGATTTTTTATAAGACTATAAAATTCAACAACTTTTTCAAACACTTCATCATTTCCTTTGAGTAAATACAGCCACAAAGCCCTAGTATAATCAACAACCATAGTAAGAAAGAACCTAAACCCTTCTCTACTTCTACCCTTATAAGGTTCCCAAACATCTAAGTGAACAATGTCACCAAAATGTTTGTTTTTATGGTCACTAAGAGGGAAAGGTTCTCTGGTTTGCTTAGCCTTGTGACCCACATCACAAGGCTGAGTATAATCCAAACCATCAATTTGAAGTGTATTTTTTTAGACACTCAAGACTTGGTCAGATGGATGACCAAGTATTATGCCAAATACACTTAGACAACATACAAGCATTAATACAACTATTAAAAACTATCCTGCCTGAATCAAACAAATACAAGCCATTACTCTCACTACCAGTCCCGAGGAGGGACTTTTGAAGAGAATCCTGAACAAAACACTTAGATTCAGTAAATGACACAATAAACTTGTTATCCTTAGAAAGTTTATGAACATATATAAGACTGACTTTGTATCCAGGTACCACCAACACATTTTTCAAAACAATTTTATCTGCTAATTTATAATTTCCAACAAATTTAACTGATTCAATAGTACCATTAGGATGTGACACAGTAATACTTAAGTGAGAAACATTAATGACATCATTTAAATGATAAACAAAAAAAGTCATGTGTTGAGAGGCACCAAAATCAAAATCCATCCATTATAATTGTTATAAGTGATAATATTATAAGTGTAATTAAAGAATCTACAAGTAGCAAAACTAATCACATGATTAGACTAAGCAAAAGTACTAGCAGCACAAGACTGCATATCATTAGCTTCAGACTTTGAACCAATCAAATCCATTAATCTGCTAATCTGATCTTCAGTAAAGGGCATGGGACTCCCTGTACTCTGATCATTTTTAACAGAAGCAGAAGAAGTATTCACACCACCAGAAGAAGTATTCACACCCCCAGGAGTTCTTTTCTTGAATCACGGTGGATATCCATTAAGTTCAAAACACCTATCAATTGTGTGACCAGTCATATTACAATGCTTACAAACTAAATTAGTATTTCTGGTAAACCCCTTCCTTTGAGAAGTTCTGCTGTTAGACCAATTAGTTGGTCTAGCAGCAAAAGCAGAGGAGATAGGTTTAACAGACGTACTATGAACCATATTATTCTTATGAGACTCTACTCTAAATAGAGTAGCAAATGTAGATTTCACATCTGGTAATGGATCAAAATTCAACAACTGACTCCTTATAACACTGTAAGTGTCATCCAAACCCATGAGAGAAACAACATTAATCTCAAAAGACTGTTATGGCCCTTCAACTGTGAGGCACCAACACAAGTACATGCAGGCAAATTAACCAGAGAGTCAAATTGCCTCCAAAAGCTATTGTAATTGTGATAATACCCAGACAGAGAGGACCTAGACTGAGTAAGAGAACAAATCTTATAATGCAAATTATATATCACAGAACCATCAGTTTTATCATAAGTTTCTTTAAATTCATCCCACACATCTTTAGCATTTTTTGAAAAGATTTTCCCTTGATATAACTCAGATGAAACATATCCAAGAATCCAGGATAAGACAACATCATTACATCTATCCCATTGTTCTTGACGGATTTCATCTCCCTCACCTCTAACACAATCACTAGTCATAAAACCTAGCTTATTTTTAGTATGTAAAGCCAGTTTTATTGCAGCAGCCCATATTTTATAGTTTTCTAGACCACTAAGTTTTATAGCAACCAAATATTGCCTATTAGTGTCACTAGGGTGTAAATAAAGTGGATCATTAGTTTGAAAAACAACCTCAACAGGATTACTAGATCTATTGAGAGTATCCTTTTTTGCTTCAACCATGATTACCAAGATAAAAACAAACAACAATCAAGAAACAACCCCTTGTAACTCCTCTACAAGAAACTACCACAAATCACAGAGAAAACTCAATCAACAACTCCAATCAACTAACTAATCCCTTCGACACCTAATCACCCACTAAATCCTAAAACAAACCTAAAAGAAAGGGAGAGAGAGGTGTTACAGAGCACAAGCAACCAAGAACCCAATATATCAAGTAGATCACCACAAAACCAACAATGCACGACGAAATAATATCTGAATGAGTTAGTTATAACAAAATAACCAATCAATCAAGAAAATACCCAAGAATTAAAGAAACCCTAATATCTGATTTTAGGGTTTTTCTAATTAAACTTACCAGGAATACAATTAAACATAATTAATTGCACAAGAACCCAATACAACCCCAAGGAACACCAGGAAACAAAAAACCCCCAAATTTTAAGAAACCAGAATAGAATTTGGAAAGTGAAATCAACTCAATTGATCAACATCGTTTATCAAAAATAAGATTTGAGTAAGATCACGAACCAAATTATCTGATACCATATACGATTTTATAACAAAAATAAGTATAAAAATCATATTATTCAACCAACCACCCCTTTTATTTTATTAACAGCCTCAGGCAATCTCTTCAAATGTGAATCATGGGTTTATGATCAGTACATACAACTAGAAAGAAAGAATCTTATGAATCAATGATCTTAAAGTCAAGATCAAGGTTCATACACAACCAATATCAACAAACTATCAAGAACCAACAATGGTGAAACAAGAGAGATAAAACAGAAAGATGAAAACTGAATGAATACAACAAAGAGAATGCGATGTATATATAGCAGCTAATTAGGTCAACATCACTCTTTCCACTCTTTGACACAATCAGCTCTCCATATTTGAAGTACCTACAAAATAGAAACACACATGCCAAACGATAGAAAGTATAAAAGGAAAATTTACCATTCTTACCTCTGAAGTATTAGAACATGTCAACTTATATTTAATATTTACTACTTGTACTAATATCATAATGTTAGCCTCAAAATATTGATTCAAACAAGAATACTCGGTCATATGTTTATTATGTATCGTATTTAAGAGCGTTGTAATAGGTAGTAGATTAGTCGTGTATTACGGGCTTAACTTTAAGCTAAAGTTCATTCGTAAGTAACTAAAGCCCAAAAGATAAGCCTGACCCATTATCATATAGCCCATTATGCCACATGTAGGCAAGGCTATATATACCTCTCCTTGCATGTAAGGAGAGGTTGGTTGGTCATTTTGTATTCTCTCATTCTCTAATCTAATATTCACCAAGTTTCACACACTTCTCTCTTTTTTCTCTCTCTACTTCCTCTCTCTAGAATTCATCTATCTTCTACCTTTCTTTCTTGTTTAATCATCATATTTTAATGGGGCAACAATTGGTATCAATCGCCATGGAGTAGTTTTGTGATTCGTTGTTGAGATTCTACTTAGTTCATATGATTTACACATAAAATCATCTCGAATTCAAGTTTTTCTTGTGCTTTCCGTGCTCTAAATCTTGCTATATATCTCTAAATCTTTCATACGTGTGGTAAGGATTTGGTTATTGTGGTTTGATTATTTTCACGGCTTGAAAAAATCTCAAGTTCTTACCTTTAGTCTCGGAAGTGTTCTAATATTGCGATAAGGGCTTCAGTATTCCGATCACAAAAGCCTTAGGGTTTCTACATTGTGATCACGGATTGCGATCACTAATATTGCGATAAGGGATTCAGTATTCCGATCACAAAAGCTTTAGGGTTTCTACATTGCGATCACTAATATTGCGATCACTAATATTGCGATCACTAATATTACGATCACTCATATTGCGATCACTCATATTGCGATCACTCATATTGCGATCACTCATATTGAGATCACTCATATTGCGATCATTCATATTGCGATCATTCATATTGCGATCACTTACATTCCGATGACTATTACGATGACATTCCGATGACTATTCTGATGACTATTCCGATGACTATTCCGATGATTATTCCGATCACTATTCCGATGACTATTCCGATGGATTAAAGTTTTTTTTTTCAAAAATGTGTTTTTTCGTGTGTTTTTTGGTCTAGGATAATTTTTTTGGTTTTTGAAGAACAAAATTTTAAGGGATTTCAACACTTTTTCGCTTCAACAACAATCACTATAACATCTACTTAAGATCCATATTCACTTCATCATTTCAAAGAATATTGAGATGGATTCTACTGCATAATATCATGTGACGAACAACAACATAATGGTGGCGGCTAACAAAGAGAGACCACCAATGCTTGTGTCGGGTCGATATGATAAATGGCAATCTCGTTTTCTACGTTATCTTGACACAAAACCTAACGGTGATGCTTTAAGGCAATGTATTTTTTATGGACCCTATAAACTCTCAAGGATTCAAGTTCCTGGAGTACCAGCCACAGACACAACTGAAGAACAACTCGCATATGAATGTGATGAAAAGAGAAACGACCTCACACCAGAGAATCGTGCTTGGTTTGATGCAAAAAAGGAAGCAATCTAATTAATTCTTAGTGGCATTGGATATGATATTTATTCCACTGTTGATGCATGTTCTACTACTAAAGAAATGTGGACGGCTATTAAAGATTGCAACAAGGTGAATCACTTAACAAACAAGACATGAAAACTAAGATGTTTTAGGACTTTGGCAAGTTTACATCAAAGGATGGGGAATCAATTTATTCTTGTTACTCCTGATTCTACAAAATGATGGATGACATGACCCGAAACAACTTACGAGTTTCCACCATGCAAGTCAATGTCCAATTTCTACAGCAACTTCAACCAGAGTGGACACGGTTTGTCACCTTAGTGAAACAACAAAAAAAGTTAGATGAAGTTTCATATCACACGCTCTTTGACATTTTGAAACAATTTCAAAATGAAGCAAATAAACTTCGAGTTGAACGTGCTACAAAGGTTTCAAATCCACTTGCTTTGGTGTCTACCACTCAACATTACCCAGATTATCGTTCTCGTGTTCCAAAGACCTACTCCACTCAATCATCATCATCACGATCATCCACTGTCTCTAAGTCACATGCTCCAACACGATCTCGAGGCAAAGAAATTGCCAGAGCACCATCACCCACACCTGAGCAATCATCCGAATAAGACAGTGATAAGGAACTAGCTCAAAAGGATAGGGAATTCAAGCAACAAATGGCTTTCATTATAAAACAATACAGGAAAATCTACAAACCCACCAACAACAACCTCAGAACATCAAAGAACATGAGGAACAACTATGCTCAAAGCCCTCCAAGGAATGACACACGAAGACGTGCTGAGAGTCCTCTAAAGTATGATCGACAACCCGCGAAGTATGATAATCAAAGGGTTGCTACTGTTGTTGGAAATAGGGAAATTGTTGGTACTCAAGTTGTGCAAGGGATTCAATGTTTTAACTGCCAAGGTTATGGGCATTTGGCTAGGGAATGCAGGCAGCCAAAGAGGGTTAAAGATTATGTTTATCATAAGGAAAAATGCTGCTGTGCAAGAAAATGAAAGCTGGGATCAAGCTATCAGTTGAGGAAGGAGAAATGCTTGACGACACAGATGATGAACTCTCCGACCAAGAACTCGAGGCACATTATTCATACATGGCAAAGATTCATGAGTTCCTTAACGTCACTGAAGATGACAATGGTCCTAACTTCGATACCGAGCCAATTGATAAGGTACAACATGATGATGAATATAATGTGTTTGGTGATACACATGAGCATAGTGATCTACCAACAACAATTACTGACACGTGTATGATGGAAATGGTTGATAGCAATACCACACCCAATTCATCAGACATGTGCTATAATGAGTTTAAGGATGATCAACATGCTAATGAGTATGATGACGAGGAGCGTGTTGTGCTTTCTAATTTAATTGCTAGTTTATAAAAAGATGTCAATGAAGATAAAAAGAGTCAAAAGCAATTAAAGAAGGCAAACGCAGCGCTCACTCAAAACTTTGAAGAAAGCAAAGCCGCTCTTATAAAGTCTAGTGAGACAATTGATAGTTATAGGGTTGAGCTTCTTCAAAAGACCAAATAGCTTGAGGGGTACAAAAGTCGTGTTATTAACGTTAAAAAGGACAATTTTGAAAATAAATACAACGAAGCTCTTACTTTGTTAACTAAAGAAAAACGTCAATTTAATGTTTTATTAAGTGATGAACGTCAAAAAACGTACCTTGCCACAACAAAAGTTAATGAACTTGAATAGAGGCTTTCTATGAATACCACTGATTCTGCTAAAATTCTTGACGAAAAGAAACAAGAGGTTGAAAAATTAAAACAAGATTTCAAAAATAGACAAGGCAAAGATACTGAAAAAGTAAAGTATCTCGAAGAACAAGTCGATTTTTTGAAAAAAAGTTGTTTACAAAACGCATGACTCTATTCAAACCGTTAGAATGATAGCACGTCGGTCGGTTTTCAAAGGTCAACCTAGTTTTGCAACTCCCAAGTACCTCGTACAAGCTCAAGCTGCAAACCCTCACTTATATCTTGACGAGTCCGAAAAGACCGATCATGACTGCCCAGTAGCTAGCCTCGATAGTGAAGAGACGTCCCTTTGGGATGAGGATAGTAGATCACCGGTCAACGAAGACTTTGTGACACCATATAATTATTCTTATGAAAACAGTCTTTATGGTCTTTTCACTCCACAAAAACAGAAGTCTCGTGAGGAATTATTTCTTGAATGCAAACAACGAAGAATTCACTGGAAGAAATTTTTTGCCACTAAGAAATCAAATGTTTTTAAATATATTAACTATTTGCCTCTTGATGCTTCTAAAAGCAAAAGTAGAAAACACTTGGTTTTCTTAAATAATATATTGATAATGTTCAATCAATTGTTGAAAGCGATTGGGGAAAACGTCAAAAGGATATGTGGAAAACAGAGATTCCTCACGACATAACTGTGCTTATGAAAGAACTTTTAATACCAAATACGAAGATAATAAAAGAACATGTTCTTGAGTTTGAAAAATTAATTCGGTCTGAAATGTTTGATGATTTGAAATATGTTGAGTCTCTTGAAAAAGCATTTGATGAACTTCAAAATAACAAATCAGATTTTTCAAACGAATATGATCTACTCTTAGAAGAATGTCTCTCCAATGATATTTTGTGTGTTACTCTTCAATCTTGTGCTGATATCGATGAATATTCTGATGTTGCATGCAAATTTCTTGATAAGATCAAAGAGTGTGAGCGTCTTGAACTTGAGCTTTAGAAATGTAAAGAAAATGTTGATAAAAAGGATTTTGAATTACTTCAACACAAAACTGATTTCCTTCAAAAACATTGTCATTCTCTTGAACTTTCTTTTCAAAAAGACATAGGAAGTTTTCCACATGATAATAAATTACAAGAAAAACTTTCCCAAATGTGTCGAGAAATGAATGAAAAGAGTTTGAAAATTAAAGAGTTGAAAGCTCAGTTACAAGACAGGGAAATAGCGATAGCAGAGTTGAAGAAACTCGTTGCTAAGATGGGTGGGAAAATTATGGAACCTAGTGTTATGAAACCTGTTGTAAGACAACCCAATGCGCACAAAGTGACTAGACCCTCTGTCTTGGGAAAACCATCTGTTTTCTCTAATTCTGCAGTTACAAAACCTGCGTTTGCCCCCAAGACGGATGGGAAGGATAGGTTACCACATAATACTCCCAAAACACATATTCGATCACAAAGCATTAAGAACACAAATATGATTAAACCAGGGATGTATAGATTGGCCACTAAACCCACACACAAAAAAGAAAGTCAATCACCTCAGACTTCTAGAAACACTAATAGACGTGTGTCTTTTACTATAGGAGTAGTCCCCACTGCTAGTGTTAGCCGGACTCAGCTTAAGAGCACTCGAATGAATGAAAAGGTTTGGCAAAACAAAAGTCAAGGGAAGATGAAGGAAGTAGAAGACCACCCTAGGATTTTCAATATTTCTAAGAATAAAACGTCTGTAATCGTATGTAATGACGATTTGAATGATTCGACTTTGAATGCTTTGAATGTTAAGTTTGTTTGTGTGAAATGTGGAAAGTGTGCTAATGCTAATCATGCTATGTGTGTTTCGAATAATGTCAAAAGTGTAGCTACTAGAACTAAGAAGCAAATTACGATGCCTATTAGTGCTAGAAAACTCAAACGCAAAGTAAACCACTCTGGTACAACCCCCTGAGAAAAGTATTGCATCAGACTCCACCACCAAGAAATCTAGAAGCAGAATTAGGGAATTATATGAGTCTGCTAGCAAGTCTTGGAAATGGTGGTTTGCTAATCAATGTCCTCCAAGATATAAATGGATGCCTAAGGTTAGGACATAAAATGTGACAACGAGTGTTTGTGTTCCTTTAAGTGAAACTAATGATTCAGATATCACAACTAACATGGAATCCAATTTAGCAAATGCTCCATCGTGCTCTAATTCTTCTGCAGGTGATCGAGATAATTCTCTTCATACTGGACTCCGGGTGCACAAAGCACATGACAGGGAATCTCACGCTTCTAATTAACTTCGTGGAGAAGTTCCTGGGTACGATCCAATTTGGAAATGATCAATTTGCACCGATCCTATGATATGGAGACTTGGTTCAGGGGAATATCACAATCAAAAGGGTTTACTACGTTGAAGGGCTCAATCACAATCTTTTCTCGGTTGGTCAATTCTGTGATGCGGATTTGGAGGTTGCTTTTAGAAAGAAGACATGTTTTGTTCGTGATTATGATGGGAATGACTTACTTACCGGTTCACGGGGTACTGATATCTACACTATTTCACTACAAGACTCCACATCTTCAACTCCAATCTGTTTTTTGGCTAAAGCTTCAACGACTCAAGCTTGGTTATGGCATCAACGATTATCTAATCTAAATTTTGATACCATCAACTTGCTTTCCAAGAAAGATATTGTGAGAGGCCTTCCTACTTTGAAAATTCATCAAAGATCATCTTTGTTCTTCTTGTGAGCTTTGTAAAGCTAAATGGAGTAGTTTCAAGACAAAGACTACACCAAGCTCTAAAGGACGGTTAGATCTTCTTCATATAGATTTGTGTGGCCCCATGCGTGTTCAAAGTATCAATGAGAAGAAATATGTTATGGTAATTGTTGATGACTACTCAAGGTACACTTGGACTCACTTCTTGAGGTCTAAGGATGAAACACCAGAAGTTCTCATCAACTTCCTTAAGCTGATACAACGTGGTCTTCAAGCTCAAGTAAAAGTGGTACGTACTGACAGAGGCACACAATTCTTGAATTCAACTCTAAAGAATTATTTTGAAGCCGAAGGGATTGAAAACGAAACATCTATTGCTAGAACACCTGAACAAAACGACGTTGTTGAAAGACGAAACCGTACTTTAGTTGAGGCTGCTCGAACATTATTATCCGCTTCAAAACTACGCCGAAGCCGTATCAACCGCATGTTACACACAAAACTGTTCCTTAATTATCCCAAGACACGAAAAGACACCATATCACATAATTAATGATCAAAAACCTTCACTAAAAAACCTTCATGTTTTTGGATGTACGTGTTACATTATTCGAGATGGTGAAAATCTGGACAAGATGAAAGAGAAAGGTGATGCATGCATTCTAGTGGGATATGCAACTCAGTCTAAGGGGTATAGAGTGTACAACAAGAGAAAAAAATTGATAGTCGAAACTATTCATATCAGATTCGATGAATTGCAAGAAATGGTACTTGAACAAAACAGTTTAAGTCCCGATCCACAACGACAAAAGACTTCTGTGCACAACCGCACAGAATTCAGAACTCAAGACCACAACAATGAACCGTCAAGTTCAAAGCTGGTTCCTGAACATGTTCCTAGAGCAGATATGATAGTGGACACGACACTTGAAGAGTTGGAAATGTTATATGGACCAATGTTTGATGAATATTTCACGGGGGAGAAACATGTTGTATCAAAGTCTTCCGATGTCACTCATGATAAGAATGATGATACCGATCATCGTCAACAAAATGATACAACTTCATCTACTTCAACACGAGTTGCTGCAGATTTACCTCCTTAGAATATCATTTCAACAATCGATCCTACAACATCCACAACTACTGTCATTGCTACAGAGAACACAAATCAAGCAGACGATGCATTATCTGACGATGACGATTTTCACAACCCATTCGGTACACCAGTACACGAAACTGGAGAGTCTTCTACTCGCCACGTTGATCCGTCAAATACGCATACGTTCTACCAACGACATCCTTCAACACATCATTGGTCCCAAGAACATCCTTTGGTTCAAGTAATTAGAAACCCTTCACAGCTTGTTCATACAAGACGATAACTTGAAACCAATGGCGATGTTTGTATGTTCGCACTCGCCGTGAGTACAGTTGAACCGAAAACATCAAAGAAGCCATGGATGATCATGCGTAGATTGAGTTGATGACGGATGAACTTCAACAATTTGAAAGACTTAAATTCTAGGAACTTGTTGACACACCATACGATGTGATTCCATTAAATCTTCGTTGGATCTGGAAAAACAAGATGGATGATGAAAACACGATCATAAAGAACAAAGCTAGGCTAGTGGCTAAGGGGTATGGCCAGAAAGAGGGAGTTGATTTTGACGAATCATTTGCACCAGTTGCTCGTATGGAAGGGGTCAGGATTTTCCTTTCTTATGTTGCACATAAAGGATTCACTGTTTATCAAATGGACGTGAAGACAGCCTTTCTTAACGGTCCTTTGAAGGAAGAAATCTATGTGTTATTTCTATTCAATCCATAACACAAGATTTAGAAGAGATATTTAGAGAGAGAAAGAGAAGAAAAGTAGAGAGAGAAACAAGAGAGATTTGGAAGGTTTATGTTTACTAGAGAGAGAAAGTAAAATGAACCAACACCCTCTTTCACATGTGAAAGAGGGTTATATACCCCACGGCTCTAAGGCCTTTGTGGGCTTCATCTTGGGCCGGGCTTGGCTTTGCTTTGGGCTTACGCCCCTAACTTATACAATATTAGCTTAAAGTCCAAGCCCAGTTTTCCCGACTAACCTATTACAATACAAGACCTTTTAACGACTAAGATGACCTATTACATTTTTGTTCGACTATATAAAATATAGGGCTAACAATCTCCCCCAATGTATCGGTCATCTTAAAATGCTTAAAAAGCATAAGATGGTTGAGTGAATACATTCTTGTAGAGGAGATCTTCCTACTTTGGTCTTGTATCTTGGTCTTGATCTTGTTTGTAACAGCTTTGGTCCTTCATGCTTTCGTGATCTTTATCTTGAGCCTTTGTCATTTGACTTTGAGTGCTTGAGATCTTCATCTGTACTCCTTGTGACTAAGATGACCTGTTACATTCTTACATTCTTAGGTATCTTGATTATCGCCATCTTGTGCTCTTGTGACTTCTGAATCGACATCGGTTTCACAGCTACGCCACCTTCTTGATATGCAGCAACATATATAGACACGGATGAAATGGCTTTGAACATTTCACCCTAACTCGGTAGCGTTTTACCTCCGGTCGGTGAAGACCGTTAAACGGTATTAAATACCGTACCTGTGATCAGGTAGATTCGATTAAGAACCTCCTTGACAGGGTTTGCCGGCGGTAGTAGCCAGTTCTCTTTACTCGACCGTCTCAAAGCAGACTGCGAACGTAAAGAGTGAATCATAAGGATAAATTATCCGTCTGATTAGAGTCGTCAATTCAGATTTCCTGGAACAAGTTTGATTCTAAAAGAATCGCACCATTGTTGCTTTCCAGTTTGTCACAAGCTTGATTCATAGAGAATCTTGCGAGTTACCTACCGCAGTGCTGTTTGATGTTGACACTGGAAGGATTTCCATTCGTCACTGTGAACACTAACGAGTGTCACTCTGAATGTTCTGGCAAGATCACATGGATTTTGCGAAGAAACCTGGAATCAAGTTTGAATCAAATAAGAATCGAAACTTAGTTGCTTTCCAGTTCTCACAAGTTTGATTCGTGTAGAATCGCACAAGTTACCTACCATGAGCTTGTTTGATGCTGGCTCAAGCAGGATTTCCATCTTCATTGTGAATCGTATCACTCAGATGTTCTGGCAATATCACAAGGATAATGCGTAGGACTCGATTGTGTCCTAATGAGATGATAAATTGATCTCGTTTGGCTCTAGACTCAATAAGTGCATTTTGGTAATCGGAGGCTGGAGCAGACTGCCACCTTTTTAATATTAACTGACTCGGAGTGAGAAAGTCAATAGATACGTGTTGATCTCCGTGACAATGAGACAAGTTTCTTTTGAGAGAAACTCGAATGGCTGGGAAGGGTTGTGCATTGCATCACTGGGTCCATGATGACTTGTCTTCAATAGATGTATTGACCCGGTTTCTGCCTAAGTTGCATAGAATATTCAACTCCTTCAATGCTTACCAATACGTCATCATTAGCACCTTGTTGTGATTGTTCCAGTGCTAACTTAAGTACTTGGTCCGCATTCAGCTTCATTCCACTCCATCTTTCCTAAGGACAACTATTTCTAGCTATGAAATGTCCTTGGGTAGATCCCTCCGGTTCTGGTTGGATCATAGGACTTAGTTTCCTATCCTAAACCACCTTTTAACTCCATCGTTCCGTCGTGGATAGTAGGTTGTTTTGGGTATAGATCGTAACCATTAAACCATTAAAAACCATTCAAAGTGTTTGATAAAAATCAAAACTTTTAACACTTGAAAGTTTTACATTTCCGAAAAGCTCCCCCCTACACACATGCATCGATATACGAAATAGTTTGGCATGTGAAGGAAAGAGTTGCACTTGAGTCTTTAAGATCACATGTTGCGATATATTACATTTTAATCACATTTTCTCCCCTATCTCTAATATAAAATGTTAGAAATACGTTTTAACGTATATTAGAAGTATCGGTCACTCCACAATATGATTTATGTTGTAATAGCTCGTAGTTAGTAATTAGTTATTATTTGCTTATTAACTTAAGTAAGAACCGGTCCATGGGCTTGTCATGGACCGGCCCAAGTCCACTTATGACTTGGAACTATAAATACCCCTTTCCACCATGGAAAGGGGTTGGTTGTTGTCATTTCTTGTTTTCCACTTAATAAAATTCACATAGTTTCTCTCACTTTCTCTCTCTAACTTTCTCTCTCTAGAAATCAACAAACCCCTTCATAGATTCATTGATTATCAATATTCTACATTTGGTATCAAGAGCTATGGGGTGATTTAAGGTGGTGATTTGTGTGGTTTTTTAGTTTTTGATTGTATTAGTGTTCTTTAAGAAAAATCATCTTGATTCTTGGTGTTTTTGGTGTTTTTGTGATTGGGATTAGTGGATAAGTATTAGTTGTTACTTATTTTAGTCGAAAGCACAAAACTTTTTGGGTTATTTGGTCAAAATCTGGGCTTAATCTTCATTGTTACTGTTCGACTGTTCATCGGGAAAGGTTTCTGTTCATTCAGCAAAACTTCCGGATCAAGGAGTTCCGGATCAAGAAGTTCCGGATCAAGAAGTTCCGGATCAAGAAGTTCCGGATCAAGAAGTTCCGAATCAAGAAACTTCCGAACCAAGAAGTTCCGGATCAAGAAACTTCCGAACCAAGAACTTCCGAGTCAAGAAGTTCCGGATCAAGCCAAACTTCCGAACCAAGAACTTCCGAGTCAAGAAGTTCCGGATCAAGCCAAAGTTCCGAACCAAGAACTTTCGAGTCAAGAAGTTCTGGATCAAGCCAAAGTTCCGAACCAAGAACTTCCGAACCAAGAAGTTCCGGATCAATCCAAAAGTTCCGAATCAAGGTAATCTTCCGAATCAACAAAAAAGTTCCGAATCAAGGTAATCTTTCGAATCAAACTTCCGAATCAACAAAAAGTTCCGAATCAAGGGTTATTTTGCTTGTTTTTTTCGACGATTTTTTAGAGGATTTAATCTTGGTTTCTTACAACAAAAACACAACACAATTCACAAGCTTTACTTCACTGCTCGATCAACCGATAATCTCTGTTTCTTTGAAGAAAACAAAATGAATCCAAATTCAGTAATGCCTCAGATGACATCTCTTACGGATATATCAATCATAACGGGAACTGATAGCCGTCCACCGATGCTTATTAAAGAGGTGTTTGAGGCATGGCAAGGTCGAATGATGCAATATCTAAAGGGGAAACCGACATACGGAAGGCTTATGGTCAAATCGATTTTGAATGGTCCACTCGACTATGGTACCATTACGGTTGACAACGTGACTAGACCACGAGAATTTGAAGAACTCACTCCAGCTCAACAACTTGTTGCAGATGCAGATGAAAAAGCTCTTCAAACAATTCTCCAAGCTCTTCCCCATGACATCTATAGGATGGTGAGTCAGTATACGGTGGCAAAGGATCTATGGGAACGGTTAAAGGTGTTGCTACAAGGCACGCCTCTCACCAAACAAGAAAGGGAGTGTCAGCTGTATGATTTGTTTGATAGATTCACCTACAACCCAGGGGAAACGCTCCACGATTATTACTTCAGATTCACCACACTCATGAATGATCTGAATGTATACAATCTTGTGATTGCACCATTCCAGGTTAACACCAAATTCTTGAATACTCTACCTCAAGCTGAATGGGGTGAGTATATTACCGATGTGAAGTTAACCCGGGATTTGCATAAGTGCAATTTAGATCAAATCTATGCCTTCCTTCAGCAACATGAGAAGCATGTGATTATGCACCGTTCTCCTCGTGGTATGCACCCAGATTCCTTATCTTTGATGGCGAATCAACCAAGCTTGTCTCACAACAACACACCCTATATCTTGGGACATCAAGCTTATCATCAATCACCTTACTTGACACCAGCCTTTCCCCAATACTCGATTCTACCACAACCACCCACCTCACATCAGCAACATTATCGGTTCAATGCACCTTCACCACAGTATGCTTCACAACTTCATCCAGCAAATGTTGCACCTTATGCTCAGCCATCATATTCTTCTTATCAAGAGAATGCAGCATATCCAACAAGCTACCCTGATCAAATGAGTATTCCTTCTACTGATTATGCAGCTCATCCAGATCAAGCACTATATTGTGATGATGAGGAAGTCCCCGTTCCTGTATTCCAACAAGGAGCTGACCCAGTTGAAGTGCTAACTACTATGTCTGCTTATCTCACAAGAACTTTAAGCAAACGAGGATTCAGAGGATCAGCTCCTACCAACAATCAGTTGAGGAATTCATCCAATTCTCGCCAACAAGCTACAATTGAGAATGGCAGGGTAATGGTTCAGCCAATTCAACCATATCAGGGGAGAACTTCCACTTCAACCAATGTTCGCACCGTCAATCCTGCTCCTGCTCCAATGGTCAACAACCCTCCACGGGCTAATACAGGCAAGTTGAGAATGATCACATGCTACAATTGCAAGGAAGAAGGTCATATGTCTAGGGATTGTAAGAAACCCAAGAGGAGAAGGGATGGACAGTGGTTTGCAGAAAAGATCTATCTGGTAAATGCTCAGGCGCAAGGAAGGGAACTTGATGAAGAGGAGCTTGCATTTCTTGCTGACCCAGGGATTGCTGAACAAGACGTTGTCACTACGCAAAATGCAGCTTACCAAGCCGATGATCTTGATGCGTATGATTCCGACTGTGATGACTTTCAAACTGCAAAGGCTGCTTTCATGGCAACTTTCTCCAGCTTAGGGCCAGATAAGAGATCTGAGGTACTTATTAATAACACCGATAATGCCACTGATGCTAGTATTCAACCACATCAAGTTGGGCAAGAGAGTGCTGATTCGAATGAATCTTCGGTGGTGAGTCTTTCAAATGAGGAGACAAACAATGATAGCAATATCAATGTGAGTCCCCAGATTTTGAGTGAATCACAACCGGGATCCATTTCGCATACGCCTACTTCTGCTCAACAAGATTTGGTCATGGTTCCTGCTACATTACTTAGCCAAATGAATGCTGCACTCTTAGAAACCTTAGCTAAGAATAAGAATTTGTCTGATGAGCTTGCCTTAAGCAATGAGAAAGTACAAACCTTGGAATTAGTGCCTTCGTCTAGTGTTCTCACAAATCTCGAATATGATCATTTTAGAAACAAACAAATGGGTCACTTGCAAGAGATCGAAAACTTAAGAGCAAATCTGTCTAATGAACTTAAAGAAAAGGAGTTAGTGGTCACTAATTTTCAAAAACTTCAAACTGATTTTGAATTACTCGAATCTAAGAAGACTGAAATGGAGATTAATGCTACTAATAAGATTAGAAGTCTAGACTACTTGCTGTTAAGACAATACGCTGCTTCACAACTAGTTCACTTATTTGATGCTTCGTTTAGAGAGTTTAACTTATCACGTCTAAAAGGCCTTCCCCCTAATCCACGATATGCAAAACAAGCTTTAAGACATAGTCCTAGACTTTATAATGCAACTCAATTAGGATTGGCTTTAGACCCGATTGTTTTTCCCAATGATCAAACAAGTAAGGTTCTAGTTGATGAGGATCGGTCATACAATTCAGCAAAATATCCCGATTGTGATTATTTTAAGATGAATAAGGAGCTTGCAAAAACTGATTTTAGAGTTCGCTTCCATATGGATAAGGATCTCATCACAGCACCAACCTACATGTTAGAGGAAGAAAGCCCTAGTACATTTCCTACACTTGTCAACATGGAAGGTCCTAAGGAAATTCCAAAGAATCTTCCACCTGTTAGCACTGTATGGTTAAACTTGCAAGAGATTAACCGATACTTTACTAACTTTGACAAGGTCATCTTGGAATGTACGACTTCAAATGGCTTAAACGCCGGAGAATGGGCTTTCGAACACATGAACGAGGTGTTTAAAACTGAGATCAATCCGTTTGTCGAAAGTCTAAAAAGAAGTTTTGCATCTCTTAAAGAAAATCTTCAGTTTGAAATTGGTGAAGTTCAAAAAGTGTTTTATGAAATGGACACCGCTTACGAACTGCAACTAATTGAAAAGGAAAAGATTTTAACCGAATATGACCGATTCTTGTCCGAAGTAATCTCATGTGATGTGCTTACTACTGTAAATGTTAATTATTCGAATGAGCTTACATCTGCTGTGATTAATTGTGATGCTGTGAATATTTGTGAGGATATTTGTGATGATGTTTGTGATATTTCTGTAAATGTTGCTGAAACTGTAAATGAGGTAGATAATCATTCTTGTCACGAATCTAATGCTGAGTTTTTAAAGCTACAAGATTCTTATAATTTACTTTCACAACGCTTTAATCAACTAGAACAACATTGTATATCTTTAATCAACTAGGACTTACAGTCACATAACAGACTGTAACTCGATCCTCAAAGAAAGGAAAGTTTATCACCGATGGTAAACTTATCCTAACAACGAGAAATTCATTTTTCTCGGGCATGAGCTTATATCAAAAACATTCCAAGTTTTTAAGCTCATGCATCATGGCTCCTCGTTAAATGACAGACGACGACCCGGACTTCAGAGACAGGGAAGTTTATCTACGCAACGATAACTTACCCTCTTAACAAGAAATTAAGTTTTCTTGGACACGAGCTTACCCTAAAACCATTCAAAGGTTTTAAGCTCGTGTAAATGGTTTATCATTAAATATCAGATGGTAACCCGTGCTTCAAATAAAGGAAAGTTTATCGCCGATGATAAACTTATCCTTACAACGAGAAATTAAATTTTCTCGGACACGAGCTTACATTTAAACCATTCAAAGGTTTTAGGCTCGTGTACATGACTTACAGTTAAATGTCAGACTGTAACTCGAACTTAAAATAAAGGAAAGCTTATCGTTTATGATAACTTATCCTCTTAACGAGAAATTCACCTTTCTCGGTCATGAGCTTGTATTAAAACATTCGAAGTTTTAAGCTCAGAAAGGAAAGTGTATCTTTTAACTAAGAGAACGTTTCTTCATAACGAGAAATTAACCTTTCTCGGTCATGAGCTTTCCGTTAAAACAGTCAAAGTTTTCAAGCTCATGAAAAACGACTTCTAAGTAAATGTCAGCTTAGGACTCGTTCTTCAGATAAAAGGAAAGTTTATCGCCGATGATAAACTTATCCTTAACAACGAGAAGTTCACAACTTCTCGGACTTGAGCTCGCTTTTAAGATATTCAACATCTTAAGCTCAAGTAATTGTTTTTCAAAACTTTGAACACAATTTTTCGAGAATTTCTCAAAAGGTTTTTTTCTAAATCTTTCAAAATTGTGTGTTCAAAAACGTTTTGATAAAACGAGCATGTCTTCTGGAATCGATAATATTTACGAACCTAGAAATGTCATTCAATAATGACACGGGGTTGTAAATAAAGTTCGAGCAGAAGTTCAAATGATTTTAAAACATGCTCAAAATGGCTTGTAGTTATTTCAGACTGCAACCCGGTTTTCATATTAAAGTCACGTATTTCCTTGGAAAACGTTGGCTCAGAACGGGAATTAATTTTCTCGGGCGTGATTTACAAGCCAAATCATGCAAAGGGATCAAGTTTACTTTATAACTTGGTCTGACACGAATTTGTGTACGTCTCAGTGCATTAATTTGTTAAAATAAGAGAAATCTTATTAAAACCACGAATCAAAATTTTCAAGAGATAAATTGGAAATGCTTTCATCACTATTTGACTCTTTAAACAATGACTACAGCTCTTTAAATAGAAAACGGGTCATTGTTTAAGGGGGAGAAAATAGTAAAATCATCTTCGTCATTAAAATTGATTTTCAAAAGTGATTGTGAAAATTAAGGGCTACATGGTAATTGAGTGGTTTTGCTTTCGAAAACGACTTGTGATCGTTCTAAGTGATAGGCATGGCTTTTAGATTTTGAGGATATGCTAATAGATGCGTTTGCTAAGTTGTGTGTTCGTTTAACAAGAGTTAGGTGAAATGGAAAAATTAGAAACAAAAAGGAATAGTTTAGAAAATGTAGGGACTAAAAGTGTGATTTATTGAAACTTGTCAAATTTTTTTGACCTAAGTCAAATAACACACCCCCCGCCCCCTATTTTCTAATCACTGTTCTCCTATTCATTTGCCGCCATTGTTACACACACACTCAAGAACTCAATTCACTCGCTTAATCCATCTAGATCCTGTTCCTTCGTCTAATTAAGGTATATAACATCTATATTAAACTTATAATTTCGTCTAAATCATCATCTATATTCCCGTAATTGATCCAGATAATTAACATTTATCAGATTTAGGGGTATTCCTTAATTAGGGTTAATTAACAAGGGATTTATGGTGGGTTTTGCTCGGAATAGATTAAATGATGTTTATATTGCCTTAGTTTGCCTTAGAAACTCACAAACGCGCTATAATAATCATCATAGCTACGATTGTAAAAGTTCCGGATGAACATGGTTTAAAACTTCCGAATGAAGGATTTCTTCTGAAAAACTTCCGAATGAGGAAGTTCCGAATGAAGGACTTCCGAATGAAGGAAGTTCCGAATGAAGAACTTCCGGATGAAGGAAGTTCCGAATGAAGAACTTCCGAATGAAGGAAGTTCCGAATGAAGAACTTCCGAATGAAGGAAGTTCCGAATGAAGAACTTCCGGATGAAGGAAGTTCCGAATGAAGAACTTCCGGATGAAGGAAGTTCCGAATGAAGAACTTCCGGATGAAGGAAGTTCCGAATGAAGAACTTCCGGATGAAGGAAGTTCCGAATGAAGAACTTCCGGATGAAGGAAGTTCCGAATGAAGAACTTCCGGATGAAGGAAGTTCCGAATGAAGAACTTCCGGATGAAGGAAGTTCCGAATGAAGAACTTCCGGATGAAGGAAGTTCCGAACGAAGAACTTCCGGATGAAGAAGTTCCGAATGAGGAGAAGTTCCGAATGAAGAATGTTCCGGATGAAAATGTTCCGAATGAGGAAAAGTTCCGGATGAGTTGTTTGATTATTCTTGTTTGCATGCTATATATGTACTTGTTGTTTTATGAAATGTGTTATGCTTAGAAGTAAGAATGATATATATCTATATGCTTTTGTGCATCAACCTTTCATGTCTTATCTTAAGCAGATACAATGACTAATCCAACGGTACAAGCAATCCAAGAATCCAGAGAAGCCGATATTGCTAAAGCCCGAACCCTTAAGTTTATACCCAACAACTACCGGCTGAAGCAAGTCTCTAAATCCACTCACCATGGTTTTAAGGTCGCCATAGCCATTCTTGATAACTCTCATTTCAAGAACGCCCTTAGGAGTACAGCCTCGGTGCCTTATGAGTATATGTTTGAATTTTGGGCAACCAAGGAAATCACTTCGAACAAGATCACCTTCACCATCGACAACAAGCAGCAGACACTCACCGTTTCAGACTTCCGTAAGATACTTGGTATACGGGATACACCCAAGGGCATGTCATTCTCAAGGGATCCTACTAAAGATGAACTCGTGGAGTTATTTGACGCACTTGGATGTCCGGAAATACGAGTTGCATCTGAGTTTACCACTGCTAAAGTAGGACAACCCTGGAGAGCATTGATGGGTATTCTCAGTAAATGTCTTACGCCAAAAACGAGTGGCCATGATGCTTTGCGCAGTCCGATAATGAACCTCTTCTATGGCATGTACAAAGCTGCAAATTCAGATTATGCTTTGTTGATATGGGAAGAATTCACCTTTCAACTTTTCTACAACAAGAAGCTGAAGACAAACTTCTTTCCTTATCCTCGGTTTATTAAGCTAATCATTAATTATTTTATGAAGCTTGATACTACTATTGATAGGCGTACAGCAGGTCGCTATCACACTGAAGAAGCTGATGATACTGTAGATCTGAGGCATGAAGGACCGTCTATTGGTGTGATTCCGGGTCCTGTTCCTGATTACCTTCTATCTGATAAAATCAAAGGTTCTGCAGATTACAAGCTACTGCAGATAGAAATCAAAAGGCTGAAAGAAAACCTTCAGACTGGAGAAGACTCATCGACAACGGTTAAGAGTAAAGGTAAACGCAAACAACCAGCTGCGTTACCTGAACCTGAACCCAAGAAGAAGAAGTCAGAGGGTAAGAAGGGAAAGGGTAAGGCTGATGAGATGGCTTTACGTGATGAAGAAGATATTGTTGATCCTACTATGGATAAAACCGAGAAACGAATGATGAAGATAGCAATTAAAAGGAGTAGGAAAGATACAGGCGGTAGTGGTTCAGGTGCAAGGGTAGATATTGAGGATGAGTACGAGGAACCGGATGATGTTGATGAGTTTGGGTCACCTGAACACTATTCCACTTCGAAGGAGCCATCAATCCCTATTTCAGCAAGTGTGGAAAAGGAACCTGTTGCTCCTACGATCGTGGTGTCAACTCAACCCTTAACAACTCAACCTCCACCCATACAACCTTTACCAACCCGACCGGCTTCAACACCATTTCTTCCACCACCCATAATCCCCATCCTTAGTACAGCAGTAACAACCGAGCCCCTCCAGTCAACCCAAAGCAGCTCTGCAACATCTGCAATGGCTGCATTAGTGATGGCCGAAATGTTTGATACTAACAAACGCGAAATGGATGAACTTCGCCAAGAGTTGCAAAGACGAGCTCAGAGGGAAGAAGAATCTAGGAAAGCCCAAGAGGAGATGATTGCTAGGTTCGCTTCAGATATGGAGTTGACTAGAAAAGCACATGCAGAAGAACTTGCTCGGGTTAAGCAGGCTGAGGCTGATAAGCATGCGGCACGTATTACCAGACTTCAAGCGATGAGGGATAAATATAAGGAACAAAAAGAAGCACTTGAAGCATCTGTGAAAGAAAGAGTGCAAGAATCCGTTGAATCCTTAATGCCTAAACTTCGCGATGAGTTGAAGACACTTGCTGCTGACAACTTGATGGTCAAATCATCCAACCCTTCAGAAGCCGCCTACAAGATTGCTTATGACCTGACGGATTTTGAATTGAAGAAGATCCTTAAGGCTCGTATGGTGGAACTTGGGTCGTTTGATAAGTCGAGGATTCAACGGGCTCTATATAAATCCCTGAATGATGCTATCATGGAGGATGATAGATTATTCAAAACGTTTGGAAGTGTGGTACCATATCACATCTTACCTGAGGAAGAAAGGGAAGAGAGTGAAGAAGAGGGTACGGGTGAAGAAGAGGAAGAAGAAGAAGAAGAAGGAGAAAAGGATAAAGACGATGACGAGGGTGGTGATGACGATGAGGATGATGAGGATGATGATGACGAGGATGAGGATGATGATGATGGCGATGATGGTGGTGATGAGAATCAGGAGAGTGCTCGAGGTAGTAACGGGGATGACAATCAGGATGATGATGGGGGTGAACAGCCGAAAGAGGGAGACAAGGTTACCAGCTCCAAGAAAACTGCTGCTAAGACTGGAACCAAATCCACAAAAGATGCAGCACAGAAGGACAAATCGACATCCTCGGAATCAAGACGAACTAAGTGGCGCCACGATGTGAATGCCACTACAGCGTCTTCGGCTCCCGGTATCTCTATCGCTGTATCTTTACCTATTACCACTAACCCCATTAGTTCTGTTGTTGTTCCTCCTGTGATTGCAGAATCAGTGACGGAACCCGAAGCTGCACAATACTCCCCAGTTCACGACACTGCCGAAATGCCTGAAACTGAACCAGTAGATGTTCGCACTTCCACTCCTCTACAACAAGCACACCAATCTACGGTTCCTGAACCAAGCATTCGTGCCTGGGAAGACACGTTGGAGATAGACGAGTCTGCACCACCACAAGCTTGGATCACGGCAGCAGCACAATATGATCCGATCACAGATGCTGACAAAGATGTGCTGTATCTCTGTATCCGAAGTCCGATTGACTTATGTGCATTTCTTGCTCATGAGTATAAGACTTCGGTTACTCCATCCTTGGTGAAGAAAGCACTGAAAGATAAGAGACTGCGTGCCAAAACCCGATTACCCCGAATGGAGCTCGAGTACTATGCCGATGAGATCCTGAAAGCTCTGAATACCGTTCAACGGCCAGGTCTTCATGAATCAGAACGAGCTCCACCTCCAATGGATCCTGCTCAAGATAATCAGATTTCTCTTGACTTCTTCGTCACCAATGATCTTGTGTATCTACTGAAGGGGTCATCAAAGTACGCAACATCCCTGACTTTGCTGAAAGCTGCCAACTGGGGGACAATACCCTTCATCGAGGAAAAGGTAAATCGACTCTGGGTCCCAAAAATGAATTGTAATTATGATATGTATGCTGTCATAGGTGCATCTCATTGGGACGAACGAGTCCGAAGGGCGTACAGGGGTTGCTGCTTGGTCAATTCTGGAAGCAATGTTAGATCCGACATCCGTATCTCCAGCATCCTAGGAATGAAAACTGAAGCCAAGAACGGCTACTATCATGTGACGGAGATTCGTTTGAAAAGGGAGGATGACAGGGAATACAAAATCCAGCAAGGAGACTTTTCCATCATTCGCCTTGAGGATATCGAAGATATGCTGCTTCTGATGACCCGAGATCAACTTACACACATTCCTCGTGAAGACCTGATTGCTTTGAATACAGCACTTCGTATGTTCACACGAAGCGTTGTTATCAAGTCACGAGTTGAAGATCTTCAGTTGGGAGTCGAAAGCTATCAGAGGAAGCTCAATTTAACCCGTCCTGTGAATCAAGTGCTACCTCAACATGTAGAAAGATGTCCCTATACCGGCATTTCTGTCCCGAATTCCGGCATTTTCTACTTGAACAATCGAGGTTTGATGAAGTTTATGAGGGTGGGGGAGCTTCACAAGTATAGTGATGGAACTCTTCTACAAGTCAGAGGAAAGTTGGAGCATCTGAACTCGGGTGGGACTTTGCCAGAGATGACGGAGGATTGGCATCCGGGTTACCGGCAGATGGCAAAGTATGTGATCAAAAAGATCGATCAAAAGCTCCGTGAACGTAGATTGATGAGGAGCTTGGAAAGATTCGTGGGTGGAAGACCGTATTTAGTGCACCACAAGCTACTGCAACGATCCATCTAATGGGTTGTACATTTCAGGTCACTTTATATAGGTTTTCAATTGTGAATATGTATATTTGTGAATAGTGTGCTTGTATGGCTTGCTGTAGTGTTAAGGTATGATAATTTTTCAAGAATTTCTCATGAGATTCTAAATCTTTCAAAATATGTCATACCAAAGCACTACAACTATCCCTTATTAACTTAAGGGGGAGCAATAACTTGTTCTATGGCCAAACATTGATTTCATTTTTACCCAAAGACTGGTTAATCCATTCAATATCCCAAATATTAATGGTTAACATTTTGGATAAGGGGAGAAAATGGGATTAAGGAGACGTAAGTGATACTTGGCTAAAAGATGAAAAAGACTTAACGATAATCCAACTTAATATGTGTTAAGCACATGTTAAGGGGGAGCGTTTTTTTTTTGATCAAAACACCTAAGGTACAAAACTTTTGATTTCAATATCACAAGTACCTTATGTGATTTTCAATGATTTTTCATGGTGGCAATTCCTTCCCAAAACACGCTTAATTCACGACGGAAGTGGTGACAAAAGGGTGGTAGGAATAGGTTTAGTCCAATGATTCATCAGAGCCGATGGAATCTTCCCAAGGACAATTCCCTAGATAGAATTAGCAGTCCTAGGAAAGATGGAGAAAGAATGTGAACGTAGCTGAATGCCGACCAAGTACTTAAGCTAGCACTGGAACAATCACAACAAGGTGCTAGTGATGACGTATTGGTAAGCATTGAAGGGGTTGAAGAATGAAAAAGAAATGTAAAGATAAAGGGTGTAAAGAAAGAAGCCCTCCTTACAACTTTAGGCAGAAACCGGGTCAATACATAAGCTATTGAGGTCATTTTTGTTAATGATTCTCGGTATTGAAGAAAGACATCATGGACCCAGTGATGCAATGCACAACCCTTCCCCAGCTAACTCAAATATCTCTCAAAAGGTATTTGTTTTAATCACACGGAGATCAACACGTTATCTATTGGTTTATTCACTCCGAATAAACTGGTATTGAAAAGGTGGCACTCCTCTCCAGCCATCGCTCACTAAATCAAAACGCACAATCGAGTCTAGAGCCAAGAGATCATCAAAAGTCTCATTAGGACACCTTCCATTTATTCCTTGCTTTCTCACACACTGTGAAAAGTAAGAGATTTTCATGAGTCCTACGCAGTATTTCTGTAATATTGCCAGAACATCCGAGTAATACGCAAGTATTACAATGAAGATGGAAATCCTGCTTGAGCCAACATCAAACAAGCTCATGGTAGGTTACACGTGCGGTTCTTTTAGAACCAATCTTGTGAAAAACTGGAAGGTAACAGTGGTTTAATTCTTAATTGAACTTAAACTCGTTCCAGGCCTCTTCTCATTATCATATGATCTTGCCAGAACACTCAGAGTGACTCTTTATTGACCACAG
Source organism: Glebionis coronaria (assembly GCA_025667525.1). Classification (NCBI taxonomy): domain Eukaryota; kingdom Viridiplantae; phylum Streptophyta; class Magnoliopsida; order Asterales; family Asteraceae; genus Glebionis; species Glebionis coronaria. The sequence goes on from JANFOE010002210.1 coordinate 104,652, forward strand.
TGACGAGTGGAAATCCTTCTAGTGTCAACATCAAACAGCACTTGGTAGGTAACGTGCAAGATTCTTTATGAATTGAGCTCGTGACAACTGGAAAGCAACGATGGTGAAAATCTTAATTGAAATTCACTTGTTCCAGGTTTCATGAATTGACGGCTTTTAATCACAAGGATAATTTATCCAAGTGATTCACTCTTTATGTTCGCAGTCAGCTTTGGACGGTCGAATAAAGAGAACGGGTTTACCCGCGAAATCCTGTCAGGAAGTTACTTAATTGAAACTATCCGTCACGGGTACGATATCTAATATCGTCCAACGGTCTTCACCGACCGGAGGTAAAATGCTACCGAATTAGAATAAAATGTTCAAAGCCATTTTATTCGTGTCGTTGCTGTGTACCTGCTAAAGACGGTGGCGTTGCTGAGTACCTGTTGAAGACGGTGGCGTTGCTGTGTACCAGTGAAGACGGTGGTGTTGCGGTGTACCTGTAAAAGTCGTTCCCACATGCTTATGTCTTTTGCAACAAAAATTCAAGAAAGTACAAGATGAAGTCTTCCGCTGTATCAAACTCTGAAGCTTTCAAGAATCCAACAAAAAGACGTAAGTGTGTGGAACATGAAGTCACGAGGAGGCAAAGTTCACAAGAAAGGCAAAGATCGCACGTGAAAGGCCAAAGAACAATGCTCTCAAGTCAAAGCCAAAAAGATCAAACCAACATATTCACAACAAAAGAAAGAAAAGAAGAAAGGACTACGAGCTAAAGAACGAAGACTTAGTATAGTATGCTAGGTTTAGAACTTTGTAACGTGGAGTGACCTCCCTTAGGGGGAGATTGTTAGAAATACGTTTTAACGTATATTAGAAGTATCGGTCACTCCACAATATGATTTATGTTGTAATAGCTCGTAGTTAGTAATTAGTTATTATTTGCTTATTAACTTAAGTAAGAACCGGTCCATGGGCTTGTCATGGACCGGCCCAAGTCCACTTATGACTTGGAACTATAAATACCCCTTTCCACCATGGAAAGGGGTTGGTTGTTGTCATTTCTTGTTTTCCACTTAATAAAATTCACATAGTTTCTCTCACTTTCTCTCTCTAACTTTCTCTCTCTAGAAATCAACAAACCCCTTCATAGATTCATTGATTATCAATATTCTACATAAAAACATCATATTAGAGATACTAATTGATTAAAATATGACAATTTCTGAAAACCGATTGGGAGAGAAACATGTGTGCACGAATGAAGCATGGAACATTTTCAGTCGGGTCGCTCCCCCTCAACAATATATGTGTGTCTTTAGACAAAATTTGACAAAATTTTAGAAAAACGACACCACAAAATATGTTGAGGTACGGAGTTGAGATGCCTTTTCCGATATAATATATTACATTTGACAATTTCATATCATTTTCGGAATGTGTTGGATACAATGGGAATGTGTTGTCCAATCGGAATGATGCTACTGATCGGAATGCCACTGATCGGAATGCCAATCGGAATGTTGTTGTCCAATCGGAATGATGCTACTGATCGGAATGCCACTGATCGGAATGCCAATCGGAATGTTGTTGTCCAATCGGAATGATGCTACTGATCGGAATGCCACGGATCGGAATGCCAATCGGAATATATAGTCCCTTTTCCGATTACACCAATCGGAATATATAATCCCTTTTCCGATTACACCAATCGGAATATATCCCACTTTTCTCGGACAAAAACTCAACCAATTCGTGATTTTAAGCAAAAAAATGATCAAAACACCCAAAAATTTTGTGTTTTTAGCCAAAGTAAATATACCAAATCTCTACCACAACTATGTAGAAGATTCGTATCAAGAAAAAACCATAAAAAACACAAGAAAAATTTTTTGGACGTGATATAAAGATCAAAATGATCACGAAAAATCAAGAACACACCACACGAATCTTCAATCACCTATCCACTATAGGCTCTTGATACCAAATATTATTTCTATTCAATCCATAACACAAGATTTAGAAGAGATATTTAGAGAGAGAAAGAGAAGAAAAGTAGAGAGAGAAACAAGAGAGATTTGGAAGGTTTATGTTTACTAGAGAGAGAAAGTAAAATGAACCAACACCCTCTTTCACATGTGAAAGAGGGTTATATACCCCACGGCTCTAAGGCCTTTGTGGGCTTCATCTTGGGCCGGGCTTGGCTTTGCTTTGGGCTTACGCCCCTAACTTATACAATATTAGCTTAAAGTCCAAGCCCAGTTTTCCCGACTAACCTATTACAATACAAGACCTTTTAACGACTAAGATGACCTATTACATTCTTGTTCGACTATATAAAATATAGGGCTAACACTATGTCACACAACCAGAAGGATTCGTTAATCCTCATTATCCTGACAAGGTGTATCATCTCCACAAGGCACTTTATGGACTCAAGCACGCTCCAAGGGCGTGGTACGATGAGCTCTCGAAATTTCTGGTATGCAAAGGTTTCTCAAAAGGTTCCATTGATCTAACTATGTTCACTTATAAATATGGGGATGACATTTTGCTTGTGCAGATTTATGTTGATGACATTATTTTCGGGTCTACAAACCCAAAACTTTCAAAATGGTTTGAAAAAATCATGCACATCAAATTTGAAATGTCAATGATGGGCGAACTAAAATTCTTTCTAGGAATTCAAGTTCACCAATCCCCAAGTGGTATCTTTATAAACGAAGCTAAGTATTGTCAAGAGATAATCAAAAAGCATGGTATGTGTTGGTCCCTAGTAATTCGTTATTACTTATTAACTTAATTAATAACTCTTACTTCGACTCAAGTGAGTTGTGTTAACAATAGATAAGAACTATGAAAGATTAAAACAACAATACCTATATACTTTTCAACGTATAGACTTTTATTAGAATCAAATAAAGAATCTTTAACCCACTTTGTTTGCGGAATAACAAAGTGGTTGAATGAAAATAGGGTTTGATCTCCTCTACTTAAACGTCTAACCAAAGTTAAAGTCTAAGCTTCAATCTAAACGTTCATATGCATTTTGGCTATAGGGTTTAGTTGGTATCGAGAGAGAAAGATTTTCCAGAGTTTAAGCTCTTATATTGGTTTACCTTTCTCTCCCAATTGTACACTCTTTATATAGGCAGTGTAATTAGGGTTTGCATATTGCATGGACCAATGCATGGGTTTATCCAGTGGGTGGTTGATGCCCATGCTGGATAAACAGTACAAAGTACATATTAAACTATTCTAGAAAAGATAAAGGTTGTACTTATATCTAAGTATACAAGCAACCTACTTTGACTTAAAGTTATCTTTTCCCACCTAATGCAAACCATCAGAATACTTAAGAGAGTTCAGTATCCTAGAGGAGATCGACATCATTCAGTTTGGTATTGTCAAACCAAACTGAACTGAAAGCCCTTCTTCAGTCCTTGTTCTTCAGCAACTAGACCGCCTAGTATTTGAAGCGAAGACTCCTTTGTCTTCTAAGTTCACTGGAAGGGGAGTGCTGAACTTTCTTCAGCTATAAAGACTTTAGTAGGAACTTTGTTCCTCTGGTCATCCTTCAGCAGACTGGCCTTACTGCTGAGCATGAAACACTTGGGGGGATTTTATATTAAAATCCTAGAGTTGCTTCAGGGTCAGTAAATACTGACCCAACAATCTCCCCCTATTTGGATATAAAAATAGCCTAAGTCTAATGTCAGTAGCAAGTGAGCATAACAACTTCTTCTTACTTGCACTGAACAATTAATAACTTATAAACATCAGATAATCATTTATTCAATAACAAATTACAACAAAAATATTACAAATGATTATTCAGTTTTCCTTTGGCCTAAGTTCTTCAATGACAGGGGTCTGAACTGATGGATCAGAGTTTTAGATGTCCAATATTGATAGTAAGCACATGCTGAAGGTTCTTGCAGCTTCAGTGAGTCCTGGACCACCATGGTGAGCAAAGAAGATTTTCTGAATGTTTCCAAGAAATTCATTGTTTAGATCATCAAGATCACTGATGCCCACAAAATCTTGTCGTTCACGATGGTTGAACATTATCATTCCCAATTCTGGTTCTTCTAACACATGTCCAGGGAGATGATTTCCAAACTGAACAAGATCATTGTATTTCTTGGTGGTGACAAAGATGTCACCCACACCAGGTTGAACCAGATTGGCTCTCTTGTTTAGTTCCAGAATTGGATCTTGATCCTCCAGTGAGATTTGGTTGCTGATGATCTGATTCTGACCAAGCCTTTCATGATTTCTCACAAAGTGTTCAATTCTTGTGCGAACTTCTACCCATCTCCTAGATGTTTTTTTCAATGATTATGCTCATCTCTAGCCATTCAGTATAGGAGAGCTCCTTCCCTTGGAAGTCATCTATGATCTCATCAGACCCATCCGCCCTATAGAACTTCAGATTGATATCTCCCTTGTAAGTCATCATGTCAACGTTTGTGATTTCTGAGAGATATCTTCTGTTCAGCCTTGCTATACAAAATTTTCCGTATAACATCTTTTTCTTGAAAAGGCCTTCAACCTTAGATTTTCGAGTTCTTTCATATAAGCTCATCTTTAGATCTCTGAGCTTTTCTTCATTTTGAAGCTTGTGATTTTTATCAATTTCTTCTTGAGTGGCCAGCCCTGACTTGATAATTCTTTCATCTAGTGTGAATTCACCTTTGCTTTTGGGTTTGATGGGAGGTGACCCATTTTCAGATGATTCAGTGTTGGTGGTAAGGCCATCAATGTGAGTGTCCTTTGCTGAAGACTCCCCCTTAGGCTTAGCTGGACTGCCTTCACTGAAGGGAGATACATACATAAAAGGTTGTTTTTGGGCCTTCTTCTGTGCATGTTTCTTAAAGAGCTGCTGAATAGTGACTTTCTCCCCCTCAGCAAAAGATTGCCCTGAAACTTTTGATGAACCCCCAACAGGTAAGCATGCACATAGAGAGTCCAAGGTGGATGATACCTTGGTCAACATTGCTAGAACATTAGCAAGAGTATTCAGATAAGTTCAGCTTTTGTTGTTCTAGCAGACCCACCCTATCCTTGATCTTTGATACTAAATCACATAGCTCATTAAGCTGAGTAGGAATTGGCTTGAATTCAACAGGGAGCTCAAAGGATGCAGTATTAATGGAGTCCATGAGAGAGATGATCTCTTGCTTGATAGAAATGGTAGTGGCCACATCCTTCACCAATGGCTTTAGTGCAGTGAGAATTGCATCTCTGATGTGTTCAGTAGTGGGAGGAACTGGCCTTGCTTTAAGAGTAACAAGTTCAGCATCAGCAAGAGCCTTTTCCTCCTTGAGCTTGGTCACCTGTGATTGTAGAACCAACACCTGATTTATCAGTTCATTTACCTTAACGGTTCTGGGGGATGGAGGCTTGGGAGTTTGATCAGCAATGTCATCTTTAGATTCACTATCATCCAGGTTGACTGGAGCTCTTTCACTTAGTCCCAACTCTTTTCCCAAGTCATCAGTAGACATGCTGAATATAAATGTTGGGAAGTGTCCCCCTTTGGCGCTAGTGGAGAGAGGCACTTCCTTCATTGTCTACTGATCGCCACCTTTAACGTGCTAGTCAGTTTCAAGTCCTTCACCACCAGGGTTAGTTTTACCTGATGGATCCTGAGAAAGAGTCCCTGATGAGTTAAGATCAATGATAATGTTGTTGGTTTTTCAATAGGACCCTGTTGTGAGGGAACTATATCATGAGAAACAGAAGAGCCAGGGTCTGCGTCAGCTGTTGTATTTGCTGACGCATCATGCCCTGATGCAGACTCAGAGTGACAAATGATAGAGATTGGTAATGACATTTGAGATGCATTAAAATTTAAATTGCTTACGATGCTGACTCCACTCTATTGAGCTAAGGGTGCGCTCTATCTTCACCCTTCTATCCTAAATAAGTTGAGAGATGGGTTGCCTTCAGGGCCTCTTGATGCATGCCACCTTCAGTAGAGACTGATGGTGGAGGCTGGCTTGGGTTCTGGTCCTTGGCCAAGGACTTTTGTTTCTTCAAAGCTTGGCCTTTGGGATCATCAGAATGCTTCTTTGATGAAGATTCTGTGGGGTGCCTCCTTTTCTTAGACCCATGTCTACACTTAAGAGTATTCACATACGTGCTCTTTTGACGTGGTCCAGAAGAAGCTCCAGACTTTGTGCCTGTTAGATCCCCTTCTCCAGTTAGAGGAGTGTCTTTTGGAGCTTTAAACACTACTGGAGCATTTGCTGAGCAAATGTCCAACATGGGCTGTGTGAAAGGAGGTTCAGTTGTGTTGGCTGAACTGTTCCAGCGATTGGTGTCAAAGATTTGAAAAACTAGTTTAACTCCTTCATTCTTAAAATACTCTTCACCAAATTGGTCAGAAAAAATGAGGGATAAAAATCTGGTGTAGCCACATTCTTTTCCCTAGTTTTCTTCTCCATTTTTCCATGGAGATCTTTAAAGATTAGTTTTCCAAAATCGGCTTTTATGCCCTTTGCCAGACAATACAAAATCAGGGCATCCTTTTGGTTGATTTGATCAATCCTACCAGTTTTCCCACCTAGACACTCAATTAAGATGGACATCAAAAGTTTTCACTTACGTGGTAAACAGCTTCTCTTTAACCCCTATTTATCACCAATCTCTTTAGTGTATCCAATTTCTCTAAAAAATGATTTGACAGTAGAGAGATCATTGGGAACAACCTCATATTTACTAGAATCCTCCAAATAGTTTAACCCTAAAACCCTTTTAAACAACTTTAAATTTATTTTCCCATGAATACCCAAAGTTGTAGAAAGAAACTCAATAGATTTCTTGTTCTTTGACTCTTGTGCTGTGAACCAGAATTCTTTTAACACATTTTCAAACATAACCTCTGGATCCTTGAACAAGGCATCACGAATCACACATTTGGATAAAAAGTTTATTACCTGCTTTCCAGGTTCAGATGTTAGGGTTTCTGGTTTGATCAAGGTGATGTTGTTAGGTTTAAAGAAAATGTACTCAATGGTATAGTTAACATGGATGGAAGGATTGAGGGTGATCTCAATCTCTTGTGGTTTTGAGGAAGATTCAGTAGCCATTGATGTTTGTTGTGTGTGTTTTCTTTTGAAAGAGAGAGAGAGTTGTGTGTTTTTTTAACCTTTTGCAAATGATATGAATTTTCAATCTTCAAAAGATATATGTAAACACTTTTTAAACTGATTTGTCAAAGTTTGTAAAATATTTAAAGGAGAATGAAACTTTTAGGGTTTGTTTTGAACAAATGGCACAACTCTCTCATTAATGTTCTGAAAAAGGTGATGATTTTCTGTTGTATTGAACAGTGAAACGCCTCATTGTGTCAGAAAGTTGTTGACTGTGATATGGACGCTTGATATTTCCTAAATAAACAATTGACACCTTTTGAAAGAATGTTTTGTATTTATTCTCAAGAAATTTAATGCCATTTACTCCATTGAGTCACATGATTGATTTGTTTTAAAAGCAGTTGCTCAGATATGCTGAAGCTGATGGCTATACTTGTGAGCTTCAGTGCCTCAGATGAGGCGACAAAACCCCATATACATGTTCAAATAAGTGAACAAGACATATTACGTTGCACGCTCCTCTACTCAAGCCTAGCTACTCAGTTGTATTAAAACTTTGTTCAGCATTGCTGAAGGAATCTTTTGATGACTGGTGATTAGTTGTTCAGCTTTAGTGAATCAGATAAGGCGACAAAACATCATATACACAATCACATAAAGTGAAATAGACACATGACATTACACACTCCTTTACTCAGACAATGCTACTTAACATTAATCAAAATCTTTTAAGAAATGCTAAACCTTCAAGCTTCTTTAGTGAATGCTGAAGGTCCAGGTTTTGTATCATCAATGTTCAGCATACCAAGCTCCATTATCAATCTTTTGAAATTTGGTTCATCCAATGATTTGGTGAAGATATCAGCCAGTTGGTATTGAGTGGGGATGAAATGTAATTCAGTGTCCCCTTTCACAATGAGATCTCTGATAAAGTGATATCTGATATCAATGTGTTTTGTTCTTGAGTGGAGGACTGGATTATTGGATATTGAAATAGCACTAGTGTTATCACAAAAGATTGATACCTTTTCATATTCTATGTCATAATCAGCCAGTTGACTTTTCATCCAAAGAACATTGGCACAACATCCAGCAGCTGCCACATATTCAACTTATGTTGAAGACATGGCAACTGTTTGTTGCTTTTTAGCACTCCAACACACAAGTTTGCCACCTAGCAATTGGCAGGCAACAAAAGTGCTTTTTCCGTCCAAATTGCATCCAACATAGTTAGAGTATGAATACCCCTTTAGGTCAAATCCTGAGGATTTGGGGTACCAAAGACCTAGACTTGGTGTACCTTTTAGGTATCTGAATATTCTCTTTACAACAGTAAGGTGTGATTCCTTTGGATCTGCTTGGTATCATGCACAAAGGCATGTAGAGAATTGAATGTCAGGCCTGCTTGCAGTTAAGTACATGAGTGACCCAATCATACCTCTATACTGAGTCTCATTGACTGATTGTCCAGTGAGATCAGGTCCTAAGTTGTTAGGGGGTACCATTGGAGTCTTCACTGAAGCACAATTGATATCATACTTCTTCAACAGATCCTTGACATATTTTTCTTGATTGATGGAGATGCCTTGGTCAGATTGTTTAATCTGAAGACCAAGTAAGTATGTGAGTTCTCCCATCATACTCATCTCAAACTTGCTGGTCATAAGCTTGGCAAATTGTTTTCAAAGTTTCAATCTTGTAGAACCAAAGATTATGTCATCCACATAAATTTGTACCAGAATGGTGTCAGTTTTAGATTTATAGATAAACAAGGTGCTATCTATTTTTCCTCTGACAAACTTATGTTTAATGAGAAAAGTTGAGAGAGTTGCCTACCATGCTCTTGGAGCTTGCTTTAGTCCATACAAAGCTTTGTAAATCTTGTAGACATGATTTGGGTATTTACTACTCTCAAAGCCAGGAGTTTGAGTAACATAAACTTCTTCTTTTAGGTCACCATTTAGGAATGCACTTTTGACATCCATTTGGTAGATGATGAAGTTCATGTAAGTGGCATATGCAAGGAAGATTCATATGGCTTCCATACGTGCAACTGGAGCAAAGGTTTGATCAAAATCAACACCAGGCTCTTGATTGAATCCTTGGGCCACCAGCCTAACTTTATTTTTGGTCACTGCATTGGTTTCATCTCTTTTGAGCTTGTAAACCCATTTAGTACCAGTGGTTGATTTACCATATGGAAGAGGAACCAATTTCCAGACTTTGTTTCTTTCAAATTGATTGAGTTCCTCTTGCATGACATCCACCCATCTAGGGTGTGTGAGTGCTTCAGAAACCTTTGTAGGTTCAATTTCTGAGAGAAAATTTGCATAGAGGCATTCTCTAGATGAAGCAGCACTCAGTTTCTTCGCCATAGATCTAGTGAATCTACCTTCACTAGGATTACCTATTATGTACACCAGCTGTATGTGACTATTTTGAGTCCAAGATTTTTGTGGAGCTGAAGAATAGGTACTGGTATCATGATTAGAGCTAGAGCTTGGAAGTCTATGACATGGACTTGGACTTGGAATGTCTCTAGTGTCAACTGAAGGATATTCAGTGGACAAGGGTTCAATCATTGGAGGGCTTCCTTCTTGGTCAGAAGCAGCATATCCAAGACCTAATTCCCTAGAGATGATAGGAGAGCTTTGAGCAAGGGGCTCAGATTTTTCTTCAGCAGCTGCATATGATTGATCATTTTGATCATGTGTGTCAGCATGCTAATTGTTTTGAGATTGACCATTTTGGTCATTTGTGTTCCCTTGCTGATCATTTTGATCATTTTGAGATTAATCATTATTTGATTGACAGCCATCAGTATGTGATACTGAAGGATTTCCTTTTGTAGGACTTGTCAAATCTTCAAATGGATCAATATGAGGGACTGAGTTGCTTGTTTGATATTTTTGAGAAGGCTCATAGTGATGAAATTCATCAGATGGATATTTTTAAGATTCATGTATATGAAGTTCATCATTTGATGGATTTGTAAAAGTGAGAGCTTTAGAACTTTCGTTGAATGTGATGTGATAAGTTTCTTCAATACATTGTCTTCTTGTGTTGAAGACTCTATATGCTTTAGATACAAGGGAGTATCCAAGAAAGTACCCATCATCAGATTTTTCATCAAACTTTCCAAGATGATCCTTGTGATTGTGAATGAATACAGGACACCCAAACACATGTAAGTATGTGATGTTTGGAACTCTCCCCCTGAAGACTTCATAGGGAGTCTTCATGTGTCTCTTTACAATGATGGATCTATTTTGAGTGTAGCAAGCAGTGGCTACAGTATCAGTCCAAAAATGCTGAGAGAGTAGATCCAGCAAGCATTGTCCTTGCTGCTTCAATCAAAGTTCTGTTCCTTCTTTCAGCCACATCATTTTGTTAAGGTGTGTAAGGAGATGAGAAGTTTTGGGAAATCCCTTTGTCATCTCAGAATTTGATTAGTGAGTGATATTTGAATTCAGTGCTATTGTCAGTTCTGAGTTGTTTGACATGAGTGTCATTTTGATTTTCAACTCTTTTGATGAATGACATAATGGCATCTGGTGCATGGCTTTTCTTTGTTAGAAAATATACCCAGGTGTACCTAGAGTACTCATCAACAATGACAAGTGTATATTTTTCATGACAAATGGCCCTAGGTGATACTGGGCCAAATAAGTCCATGTGAAGCAAATGAAGACTTTCTTTGATTGAGAAAGTTTGCTTTGTTTTGAAGCTGGCCCTATGGTGCTTCCTTTTTTCACATGCTGAACATGGTTTATCCTTGGAGTAGACAAGTGAAGGAACACCAATAACAAGATTTTGTTTTGCCAGCAGAGTTATTGTTTTGAAATTGAGATGTGAGAGCCTCTTATGCCAAAGCCAATTGGTAATATTGGAGGCTTTAGCAAAGAAGCATGTCTCCTGAGTAGAGTTCATATTAATGACATAAACATCTTTGACTCTGGGAGCAATCATCACAATTTCATGATTGGAGTTGAAGATTGTACCTTTTTTGTCATCAAACAGCACAAGATACTTTGCATCACAAAGTTGACTTATGCTGATGAGTTTGTGCTTCAATCTATTTACATATGCTAACCTTGAGAAAACTATACCATTGCATTTTACTGAACCAAATCCTTCAGTAGTAGCTGATGAGTTATCACCAAAAACAACTTTAGGACCTTGTTCCTCCTTATACTTATGCAGATAACTTTTAGTGCCAGTCATATGCCTTGAGCAACCACTATCTAGGTACCAAATAGGCTTCCTGATATCACACTGCACAAGTTAAGGAAATGGTCAGTTTCGTTTTGAAACACACCTTTGTTGGGTGGGGGTTTTAGATCTAGAAGGTGTTCTAGATCTGAAGGGTCCTCTTGTTGAGGGTATGTGTGATTGCTCAGAAGAAGAAGAGGTCTGAACAGCTTTTGCTTTCTTAGCCTGGAGGGCTCCACCTCTTCTGAACCACTCTATATGGTTGTGATCAGATGTAGTGTGGACATTGCTTCCACAAGTCTCACAACATTTGGTAATAGAGTTTGGGTTTCTTGGTTTAATACCTCTTCTGAGTGAGACGATTCGATTATGTCCATGAGTGTCATGGTCATAACTTCCACAAATTTTACAAACATGGTAATAGTGGCAGTCATCTGAGTGATGATTGCCGATACCACAATGAATGCATGGTGGGAAAGGCATATTTCGCCTGGAATGAGATGCTTCAGATTTGTGAGCATCAACACTTGTTTTGGCCAGCATATACTGAGTGTGTTCACAAGTGCGATGGTCAGTCCTTTCATATTTTGTACAATAAATCACTTTTAGGCAAGTTTTTTTGAGAAGGTTATTTAGACCACATAAATCACAAGCCCTTTTAGATTGTGTCTTGTACTTGAGATGAGGAGAGTCTGAAGGTTCATCTCTGAATCGTGTTGGTGTTTGCTGCTGCCTGAGTTACAATTTAAGATCATTGATCTCTTGCATGACAAGAGACATTCTCTCATCTTCCTCAGATCTAGCATTCTTCAGTTTATTTGTTGAAACTGAAGAGGTAGTTCCCATATATGAACCTTCAGCAGGAGCTGAAGAGCTCTTTGAAGTGTCAATTTTGACATGCTTGGAAGAACTACCTTTGTGTGTGGTGTGTGACTTGATGATAGACTGGATAGTATTGGGTCCAGTAGAGGGTTCAACACCAACCAGCTTCTCCAAAGGAGGAAGTGGGGTACTTACTTTATTCTCTATATCATCATTTGAGTCATCCTCAGTAACTGAGGACTCAACTGGTGCAGAAGTGTCAACACTTGCTTGAAACTCAGGAAGAAGGATTCGTCCAGTGTCATGATTGGGTAAATTCTCTTCACCTGACCTTTCAATGTCAGGGATCGAGCTACCATCCTCATTTGAGGCTTTGACAAAGACGATAGGTTTGGTGCTGGAGGATCCTTCAGCACCAAGCATTTTCCTCTTTTGAGCAAGTATTTGTTCACTTATGCATTGATTAACCCTATCAGAGTTTCTAAGCCAAAATTTAACAATATCTTTTGCTTCTTTTAATTCAACTCTTAGGGAGTTATTTTCCTCCAAAATTTCTTTGTTCAATTATTAAAAAGGTAAGAATATCAAGTTTAGCCTCTTTTAGCTCTATTTGCTTACTTTCAAAATCTTCAAGTTGTAGACAAGTTTGTGAAATTTTTCAAGCAACTTGTTTCTTTGCTCTTCAACAAATTTTAGATCAATGCATAAGTAATCAAAGACAAATTTAATGTCATCTTTATCTTATAACTCAAGAAGAATTTGTACCTTTTTTATTGTGACATTGACCCATTCACCATTTCTGGAACTTTCTCTGGTCACAACATTTGAATTGGCCCATTCATCATCAGCAAGTGCCATCAGCACTTTTACATTCACCATTTCATCATCATCTGAAGAAACATCTTCTTCATCCCATTCATAGGCTTCAGCAACAAGACCTTTGTTCTTTTCTTGCTTGGGAGTCTTGGATGAGGAGCTTTCAGTACTCATTAAGGCCAATCTAGCCTTGATTTCTCTGTATTTGCCCTCAAAGTCTTTTGTTGGTCTGAGTTCAACCCTGCTTTGCTGAAATTGAGTAGAAGCAATTTGTTTTGGTTGAAATGATGATTGACCAGATGGTCTAAATTGAGCTGGTGAGGAATATGAAGGGAGAAATGTTTTTGAATAACAATCCCTAGCATAGTGACCAGTCTTCCCACATTTGTAGCAATCAGTGTCAACTGAAGCTTTTGTGCAGCTGGAGAACTTGCCTCCTTTCTTAAAGAACCTTCTAGACTGGGCCAGAAGTGCTCTTTCATGAAATTCCTCTTTGAGGTCATTAAGATATTCCTCACTAGATCTAGTATCTTCCTCATCGTCAGGACTATCTTGGTAGTCTTGAATGACAGCCTCACTGAAGAAGGCTGTGGACAAGGGTGTAGCAATGGTTAATGCTTTACTCTTGCTTGAGCCTTCATAAATCCTATCAAATAGGTTTTCTTCATATTTAAGTTTCCTAGAAAGAGAGGCTAGATCACAATCTTTAATGTGATTAGCATTTCTCAAGCTTTGACAGAAACTGAGCCACTTTTTTGGCAATGCATTAACAAAAACTGTGTTGATTTCAAGTTTTGAAAGCTCAACACCATCATTCACAAGTTCATTCATCGGTGCTTTGTATCTGGTGAATGTTTGTGTGAGGGTTTCCCCTTCTTTGTGCTTGAAGGTATTGTATTGAAGCTTTAAATCCATGATTCTGGTTTGTTTTACATCAGAGGGACCCTCATGGTAAAGAATAAGGTCCTCCCATGTTGCTTTGGTTGTTTTACAATTTACAACAGAATTCATTTGGTCATCTGGGAGCACAGACATGATGAGACTTTTGAGACGCTGATCTAGGTTAGCAGCTTTTCTCTCATCAGCAGTCCATTGTGCTTCAGGTTTTTTATTGTCCCCAACCATGGGAACAAAATGACCATTTTCGATGAATCCAAGGAATTGAGGTTCAATTCTAACCATGTGGACAAGAAACCTCTTCTTCTAATTTGTAAAGTTGGTTACCTCTAGTACAGGAGCAACATTGAGTTGGCCACCCCTATATTCTAGGGTTTGTGGTATAATTTGAGCCATTTTGGATCTTGATTTGAAAACTTTTAAATGAGCAGTTTAATAAAATAAGAAATTAACTAATCAAACTGCTCTGATACCACTTGTTGGTCTCTAGTAATTCGTTATTACTTATTAACTTAAGTAATAACTCTTACTTCGACTCAAGTGAGTTGTTTTAACAATAGATAAGAACTATGAAAGATTAAAACAACAATACCAATATACTTTTCAACGTATAGTCTTTTATTAGAATCAAATAAAGAATCTATAACCCACTTTGTTTACGGAGTAACAAAGTGGTTGAATGACAATGGGGTTTGATCTCCTCTACTTAAACGTCTAACCAAAGTTAAAGTCTAAGCTCCAATCTAAACGTTCATATGCATCTTGGCTATATGGTTTAGTTGGTATCGAGTGAGAAAGGTTTTCCAGAGTTTAAGCTCTTATATTGGTTTACCTTTCTCTCCCATTTGTACACTCCTTATATAGGCAGTGTACATAGGGTTTGCATATTGCATGTACCAATGCATGGGTTTATCTAGTGGGTGGTTGATGCCCATGCTGGATAAACAGTACAAAGTACATATTAAACTATTCTAGAAAAGATAAAGGTTGTACTTATATCTAAGTATACAAGTAACCTACTTTGACCTAAAGTTATCTTTTCCCGCCTAATGCAAACCATCAGAATACTGAAGAGTCTTCAATATCCTAGAGGAGATCGACATCATTCAGTTTGGTATTGTCAAACCAAACTGAACTGAAAGCCCTTTTTCACTCCTTGTTCTACAGCAACTAGACCGCCTAGTATTTGAAGCGAAGACTCCTTTGTCTTCTAAGTTCACTGGAAGGGGAGTGCTGAACTTTCTTCAGCTATAAAGACTTCAGTAGGAACTTTGTTCCTCTGGTCATCCTTCAGCAAACTGGCCTTACTGCTGAGCATGAAACACTTGGGTAGATTTTATATTCAAATCCTAGAGTTGCTTCAGGGTCAGTAAATACTGACCCAACAGTATGACTTCATGTGACCCCGTTGGGACACATTTATCAACCACATCGCTAGATGCTGACTTGGAGGGAAATGCCATAGATCAAACGAGATATCGTTCCATGATCGGCTCCCTCATGTACTTGACAACAAGCAGACCTGATATTTCACATGCTACGTGTTATTGTACACGATATCAAGTACGACCCACTGAAAATCACCTCAAGGAGGTTAAACGGATCTTTCGGTACCTCAAGAATACCATTCATTTGGGACTCTGGTATCCGAGGGAAACCGGTTTCTTTCTAACGGCCTATTCAGATTCTGATCATGCAGGGTGTCTTGATACACGAAAAATTACTTCTGGTGGTGCACAATTTCTAGGTCAAGATAAGCTTGTGGGATGGTCTTCCAAGAAGCAGGATTGCACGTCACTGTCATCAGCCGAAGCGGAGTATGTGTCTCTATCTGCGTGTTGTGCTCAAGTTCTTTGGATGAGAACACAACTCACAGATTATGGCTTCCACTTTGATAAAGTACCTATGTACTGTGACTCAAAGTCGGCCATAGCCATCTCCTGCAATCTGGTACAACATTCCCGCACGAAGCACATCGATGTCAGATACCACTTCATAAAGGAACAAGTTGAAAGAGGTATCGTTGAACTATACTTTGTTGGAACGGATTACCAATTAGCCGACTTGTTTACGAAAGCTCTGTCGAATGATAGGTTTGAGTACCTCGTTAGGCAAATTGGTATGAGATGTTTGGCTCCAGCAGACCTGGAGATTCTGGCAAAGGTGTCTGCTTGATTTATCTATCAAACATCTTGTAAATATCATTGAAAAATAAAATACAAAAATATAAAACATATAAAAACAAAACACAAAATTAAAAATCTTTTAAAATCCAAAAATGTTCTTCTCGACATGTCTTTCAGTATCGATAATATGGACGTGCCTAGAAATGTCGCTCAATAACGACACGGGTGTGTACATAAAGCTCGAATGAAGGTTGTAAATATTTTTTCAAAACATGTCATTTCTATCTTTCAATAAAGGAAAATGTCTATTTTGGATAATTTTTCCAACAACGGGTAGAGCAATCTATCTTGGGTTGAACTTGTCACAAAACATTCAACGTTTTGAGCTCAACAAAATGGCTTGTAATCACTTTCAGATTGTAACCCGGATCTATATTCACGGGGAGTGTACGATTTCGTGCTCTTATCCTCAGCAAAAGAAGAGAAATCTTCTTACACTTGAGTGGATTCGTCAAGGCATTCAAAGTCTATGAACTTAAGTTTATACATTAGAAAAACCTCTTCGCCAAAAAGAAATAGGATTTTTCAAAAAGCGTTGAACACAATTTTTTCAAGGGTTTTTCAATGATTATTCAAAATCTTTCAAAAATTGTGTGTTCAACAACTCCCATCCTCAAAAAGCGAAATGTGGATCACATTCTCACAATGACAATTCAATTGGATCAATTTTTGAGGGGGAGCATTTCAACTTCATGCAAAGATTGACACATCTTTCTCCCGAAAGTTTTTTCAAGACTATTTTCCAAAATATATTTTAATCAAATTTGGTATCTCTAATATCAAAAGATTTTATATATTAGAGATAGGGGGAGAAAATGTGATTAAAATGTGATCTTATATAAGACTCAAGAACTTTAACTCGTACCTACATGTGCGAAACACTTTCGATTATCGATGCACACGTGAAGGGGGAGCATTTCTGAAACGACAAAACTAGCAAGGTGTTAAATGTTTTTTAAACAATTTGTTAGACTTTTTAAAGTGGTTTTTATGGTTACGATCAAATACCCACAACATCTTTAATCCACGACGTTATTGGTGTCAAAAGGGTGGTTAGGTTTAAGTCATATGATCCAACCAGAACCGGAGGGATCTTCCCAAGGACAATTCAATAGATTATTAGAAGTCCTTAGGAAAGATGGAGTAGAATGTGAACGTAGCTGAATGTCGGCTAAGTACTGATGATAGCACTGGAACAATCACAACAAGGTGTTATTAATGATGTCTTAGTAAGCATTGAAGGGGTTGAAGAATGAAAAAGAAATGTAAGGATAAAGGGTATAAAGAAATTAGCCCCCCATACAACTTAGGCAGAAACCGGGTCAACACATCATGAAGACAACTCATCATGGACCCAGTTATGTAATGCACAACCCCTCCCTAGCTACTCAAGCTTCTCTAAGAAAAAGTTTATTTTATTATCACGGAGAACAACATGACTTCTATTAGCTTTCTCATCCTGAGATAGTTGATATTGAATATGTGGCATCTGCTCCAGCTTCCGACCACTAAAAGTGCACAAATCGAGTCTAGATCCTAGAGATCAATCAAATATTGTTAGGACACACATGTGACGAACAAGAGAGTCCTACGCCATATTGTTGCGATATTGCTAGAACACTCAGAGTGATACTACTTAGTATTCACAATGATGAGTGGAAATCCTTCCAGTGTTAATATCAAACAGCACTGCGGTAGGTCATATGTAAGATTCTTTATGAATTGAACATGTGTAAAACTAAAAAGCAACAGTGGTTTGATTCTGAATTGATTCAAACTCGTTTCAGGTTTCTACGTAATATCTTTATGGTTTGCCAGAACATTCAAAGTGATATTCATTAATATTCATAGTGACGAATGGAAATCCTTCTAGCGTCAACCTCAAACAGTGCTACAGTAGGTGACTTGTGAGATTCTTATGAATCAAGCTTGTGTCAACTAGTAAGCAACAATGGTAAGATTCTTTATGAATCACATTTGTTCCACGAATTTGAATTGACGACTTTAATCAAGCGGATATTTATCCAATTGATTCACTCTTTATGTTCGCAGTCTTGCTTTGAGACGGTCGAGTAAAGAGAACGACTAGTACAGCCGCGAAACCCTGTCAAGGAGATTCTTAATTGAATCTACCTAATCACAGGTACGGTTTTTAATATCGTATAACGGTCTTCACCGACCGGAGGTAAAACGCTACCGATTTGGACGAATGTCAAAGCCATTCAGTCCATTTCTATGTTTTGTCTCGAGAAGGTGGCGTCACGGTGTACTCAGCAAAGTCAAAGATTCAAAACCACATACTCATGCCTAAAGACATATTCAATAATTAATAGTGTGAGCATGTGGATGAAGACACAAGATCGCAAGATGGCAAAGACAAGTCAAGGATGATTTGAATATCTCAAGATTAAAGACAAAGTCGAAAGACAATAACAAAGGCTCAAAGATCACAGCATGAAGAAACAAGACTACTATTACACGTTCAAGACTCATTTATGACGAGATTAGTAATCTCTACAAATCTTCAAATGACAAAGGGTAATGACCTCTCATAAAGGGTAATGACCTCTCATTGGGGGGAGATTGTTAGCCTCAAAATATTGAGTCAAACAAGAATGCTCGGTCAAATGTTTATTATGTATTGTATTTAAGAACGTATTAATAGGTAGTAGATTAGTTGTGTATTACGGGCTTAACTTTAAGCTAAAATTCATTCATAAGTAAATAAAGCTCAAAAGATAAGCCCGACCCATTATCATATAGCCCATTATGCCACATGTAGGCAAGGCTATATATACCTCTCCTTGCATGTAAGGAGAGATTGGTTGGTCATTTTGTATTCTCTCATTCTCTAATTTAATATTCATCAAGTTTCACACATTTCTCTCTCTTTTTTCTCTCTACTTTCTCTCTCTATAATTCATTTATCTTCTACCTTTCTTTCTTGTTTAATCATCATATTTTAATGAGACAACACATAATTATATTACATTAAAAACATATAAATTTTTGAACATTCATATGTTAAACTATGATACTAAAATAAATATAATTTATATATAAACTTCGCATATATACCAGACTTATAACTTGTTTTTCTGTAAATCAAGTCAAACACAAATATAATTCATCCAACAGTTTCATGAAAAACCCAAAAGGTAATTATACCTATTGGTAGAAGTGGGTATATGTGGTAAACTTTTAGTTGAGATATATGTAATTAGTTTGGTTCGACGCATGTCTCGATGCGATATGCACAATAAAATAAAATATATTTATTTACTAAAAGTTGTGTTTACTAACAAGATTAATAATTATATAAGTCATTATAACTTTTTTTAGTAAAACACATTCAATATAAAAGTAGGCAATGACAAACCCACAACTTTTACCTACTAAAAGAATAGTCATTAAAAGTTTTACATATTTGCTTACACAATATTAAGTAAGAATAGACTTTTAGTGATCATTTTAATTACTTTCTCTTCTTTTAGTAGGAGTTGATAAAAATAATTTTTAGTGACTTCTTTTAATAGAAATTGATAAAAATTACTTTTACTACTTACTTTTTCATATTTAATTTAGAAAGCAAATGTAATAAATTTTGTGGTGATGGTTGTAATATTTGATATTGTTATATAAAATTATATTGAATTTTTTATATTTAAATAGTTAAAATACTTATGCACGCACAAGTTTTACATAATTTTTTAATTATGTGTTAATATCGATTAGTATTTTGTATATATTTTTATTGCATAATGAATTGACTTTTTTTTAACTTAAACTTTAGTTATCCTGTTTCTAGATATTATGATAGCAATAACGATCTTGAAAAAAAATATGTGCCATTAATTTATTACCCGTTATACAATCAAATGTTTGTATGTTTTATTATGTTACTTTTTAATTTACTTCTAGTAAATTAATATAAATTCAGTTTAATTCTTATTGTTTGAATTTTAAAATCTGTTTACTTTCAATATTCTTATTCTAAATATTTATATATTAATTATTAATCAACATACTATTTAAATTAATCGTGCATGCACATAATTTAATAAAACTGTATAACGGGTAATAATCTTTGAATAATTTTATTTTGAAATAAAATATTATGAAAATTTATAAATTTATGATTTTGTAATGTTTGGTATCATTTTATAAATGTATATGGAATTTTTAATATTTAAATAGTTACAAATAGACAATAATTTATATTTTTATTTTGATATTTGTAACTATGTGCGTATATATTTGTTAAATTTTCAAAACAACATATATGTTGTATTTTTAAAGTATAAAGTTTAAAGGTGTATTTGTTTATTTTCTAAAATTATTAAAAAATATAAAAAATTATAAGTTTACACTTAAATCCATATAATTTATCTAAAATTAAATATATAAAGTTTTATTAATTACCTTCTCTTTTTATAAGATTTTATTTTCACAAATTTTACATATATTTTTATAACTTTATTGTCTCCAACAAATTTCTCTACCAAAAATTTTAATTTTAACTAATTTGTATTTCCAATTTTGACTTTTTACAATCACTCATATCATTTGATTTTAGTTTTGTGTCAAATTTACACAATCTGTTTGGTTAGGTTACTCTACTTTTCAAGAAAGAATAAAGAATATATAATTTTTTATTTATTAAAAGATTATATTGTAAAAGAAAAGTAAGTTTTATTAGATACATGTAATTACCTTTTTGAATTTTTTTTCTGATGTTTATTCTACGTTTAAAAAAGTGTTGGTAAAGTTGGAAAAGGTAAAAAAGATTAATTATAAGAGAGCTGGGAACGGTTGAATCTCAAAAATGATGTCAAAAGCGTCACACAGGATTTTAGGGCTTTGACACCAGAATTTTTTTACACCACATTTACTGGAGTAACCGTTGGGGTCTAAAATATGGTGCCAAACTATTTAAAAAAAATAATTTAAAATAACTTAAATAAAATTTTTATTAAAATAAAAACATAACATTTCAATAAAAAAAGGACATTAACAGAAGGGGTTATAGAAAAGTGAAATAGAATGTGGAAGAAATAAATATAAAATATATAATTTATAGAGTGATTTGGAGTTGGTCTTTGAAAAAGCGATATTAATTTAAAAATAGCGGCTATATATTGAAAACCAACAACTAGTTTAACTTTTTAAATAAAAAAAGTAAAAACATTACCAGCTGAGCTAGTGGGAATGGCGCGAGGCTCGTTGGAACGAGCACCGGAGCGATGCGTTAATAATCGTCTGACGTCAAAGTACCAGCCACAGTTCCCATACTCTAATGACAAAAAAATAGTAAAGATAAATTATTGTCTTTTATGTCGTTTGTTTTTAGAGGTCTTATCTTTTTATTTATAAATCATGTTATTTTCTATATTTAATGTATAATTCTTAAAAAATGAAAGTATTTAGTGTTTGAAAAGAAAATAAGAAGTTTTTTATTTTTGAAAAATAAAATATATTAAATCTTTTTATATTTTCAAGAAACAAACAAATTTTCTTTCCCACTTAGAGAATAGAAGATAAAAGCTTACTTTGAGTGAGGCCTAAATCTCAAAATTTTGACCTTTACTCCACACTTTCAAAAAAATATTACTAAAAAGGTTTTCGTAACATTTATGTCGCTGAACCTAATGTTTCAATCAAGCCAAATTTTTATCAAGCAACTCGAGTTTTAGCTTGAGTTTGACTCGATCAAGCCAAACTTTTATCAAACTCAAGCCAAAGCTCAAGGCTAAAAAATAGCTCGAAACTATATCAAGCTCAAACTTAAACTTTTGATAGATCGGCTCGAGTTCTTATCAAGCTTGAAATATATTTTTAACCTCTATTAAAAATATATTTTTATGATGAATTTATAACTAATTGTTAATTTGAGTATTAACCTAATTTTAAAGGCTAATCTTAGAAATAAATAATATATTTTAAAATAACTTTTAACTTTTATTAAATTTATATTTTATTTCTTTGTATTTTAAGTAATTCATTATTTTTATAAATTTAATTATTCCATTTACTCGATACTTGGTAGAATACAATATGTGTATAAATATTTTTTGTACTCTTCTTAATATCAAACACAACGTGTCTACACTGCGCTCACGTTCATATCATGCAATGGCTTTTGGTACTTTAATCGTCTTGGAGCGCAAAACATATTTTGAAACCAAGATTGTACGATGATATTATTATTGCTTTTATTAATGTTAAATAAATCGAGTTTGTTTTAAGTAATGATTTTTGTTTTTTTTTCATTTTATACATATATTTATCGATGAGTTTTATTATAAACAAAAATTTATACACATTTAAGCTTTTCAAGCCAAGCTAAACCTTTTATCAAGCCTTATCAAGATAAACTCAAGCTTAGATTGTTAAATCTTAACAAACTATCAAGCCAAACTCAAGCATACAATTTTTGTTTCAAGCCAAACTCAAACCTTATTAAACTTGAGCTCGGCTCAACTCGATTGCACCCTAGTTGAACCACAATTACTAGAAGTCTATCTTCTATTTTCTCGCCTTTCTTGCTTTCCTCTCACCTCATTCTCAAAATTAAACTAGAAAACAGTCTGGTTGATTCGTTCAGTGTCTTCAAAGTTTTAGATTGCGTGAGACGAGGCAGAACGAAGCGACATGATCAAGTCTTACGTTTTTACGAACAATGACGAGTCATGACGTTTTAAAAAGTGACTTAAAACGCCACGAATATAAGAAAAATATATATATATATATATATATATATATATATATATATATATATATATATATATATATATATATATATATATATATATATATATATATATATATATATATATATATATATATATATATATATATATATATATATATATATATATATATATATATATATATATATATATATATATATATATATATATATATATATATATATATATATATATATATATGTATATATATTTATATATCATATAATAAA
Organism: Glebionis coronaria; assembly: GCA_025667525.1. NCBI lineage: Eukaryota > Viridiplantae > Streptophyta > Magnoliopsida > Asterales > Asteraceae > Glebionis > Glebionis coronaria. The sequence goes on from JANFOE010002210.1 coordinate 127,649, forward strand.
TATATTGAAGTAATAAAAACTGTTATAAATAAAGAATAAAGTTAAGAAATTATTTTTTAATATAATATTTTCTATTTTTACATAAAAATACAATTTCTAACACTTAATTTATAAAAGTTGTATCGTATATCATTTTATTAAGACTTATCACGTTTTTTTACTTATCGTCTCACGTCAAATTTTAAACTCAACTTTTAATTTATTGCATGATGTCCTCTCATGCTTTTACAAAGTCTTTGCAAAACCTTTGCGAACTTTTAGAACCTTAACTACCTGGTGACTGTGACTCCAAATCTTTGCAAAGTTTGGAATATCTCCCAAAGATTTTCTGATACGAAATAAATGATATTTTAAGAGAAGAGAAATAGGTAATGAGTCGCTATCATATATATTAATCCTTTTTATGTTTTAAATATTCGAATTATATCATTAAATTAAATAATTAAAACGTGTGAACAATTAATTTATCAGTTATACGTGGAGAGTTATTTTATTATGTCATTCTTTAGATACTAGTAGTGAGTGCCTTGTCATTTACTTGAAAAGAAATCAATAGTTAACATTAAAAACATTTTTAATATTTAATTTATATTTTTTAAAATTTAAATATTATAATAAAAATCGTTTATTGTTGAATAAAATAAATATCGTTATTGCCCGTATTAAATTATTTTTCTATAAACGAACATTTTGACATATTTTTGATAATTTTTTTTGTTTGTATCATAATTTTTTCGTTATTTTAGTTTGTTGTTGAAACTTGAATAAGAAATCATATGTGATTACATTAACTTGAATATATATATATATATATATATATATATATATATATATATATATATATATATATATATATATATATATATATAAATGTATACCAATATATTTATATATATATCTTTTATATCTACATCTATATCTATATTATATATATTTATATTTATACTCATATGACGCATTTTAAATGTTGATAAAGTTGAAAATTTTATTATTTTCATATATAAACATTATGCTTAAATAGGAATAAGTGTATTAGCCATTAAATCATGTGTTCGACCATCAGATACGGGTTCGATCACAGAGTCAACCCAGTCAAGTAACTGTGTTACGGGTTCGACCATCAGATCAATCCGGTCGAAACAGACCGAGTTACAGGTTCGAACATTGGGTCTAAACCGGTCGAGCCACCAGGTCACGGGTTCGACTACAACGTCAACCAAATCAAGTAACCAGTTAATCGGTTCGACCACTAGGTCAATTAGGATATAGTTAGCTATCCGCCGCTAGACAATTTTGCTGTTATGCGCGAATACACATCTAGTAATAATAAAATGAGGTATGATATTAATAATAAATCAAATATGATATATAATAAAATCATATGTGATTTAACACAATATCATATATGAACTCAATATCACATGTGATTTAATACAATATCACATATGACTTAATTAGTATATTTAAATTAGGCTTTGATTATACGTGATGTTTTATTATAAGTTTTAATAACGTTAAAAAAATGAAAAAGATGTAAAGAACAAGGAGAAAAAGTTTAACGAAAATATTATAAAATGTCTATTTATAAAACGATAATATTCATCATTAACACTTAAATATTTAAAAGATTAATATTAATATTTAGAAACGATAACAATAATTTTTTTTAAATGTTGGCTCTAATCTATCATTAAGAATCTGTTTGGTTTTTGAAGGTTTATTAACATCATAACAATTATATGAAACCCTAAACGAGATCAAAGCACACATAGCGGAAGCGATTTAACAAGATCATAATAATAACACAATTATAATTAAACGAATTAGGGTTACATACCTTTACGCTAAAGCAAATCCACAAGATGAAGAACGAATCACTAATTCGGGTTTATACCGTAATATACCAAGATATAGTCTAAAGTAAGACTATATTACGATCTTGTACACACGTAATACAACGAGCTAACCGTGATTCTAGAACGTGAAAATCGAGCTACAACGCTTGTATATAATCTACCCAACAACCATAGAGAGGGGCTAGGACTAGATTATCAACACAATCGATCAACCAAGAAAACCAACCGAATACCCCTTCATGGTTATTGCTTGCGATCGACCAAAGAGGAGAGGGAGAGAAGGGATTCAAGTTATGAAGATTATGAGGGATAAGGAAGTGTATTTATAGGCCTAAAATTCAATGTAGCCTAAGTAAATAAAAGACAACTTTTACCCCCCTTTGGTGCCCTAACCGACCGACGAACACCCCTCTATGGGGTGTTCCGGAACCTTCCGTCCTTCTTCCTTTTTATTCCTCTTACTATATATTTTTTAACACTCGTTAATATTTAATTATTAATTAATTAACGATCGTTAAAGTTATATAGTTATTTGCTCGGTTTAATTTAATAAATTTAATAAATATATTTATTAAATAAATTAACTCTTTACGTATTTAGTGTAATCCCGTAATCTCGAGTTCGTAGCTATCACACGACTATTAAATATAAGTCTATAAACTTACAGTTTTTGGGTTTCTAGGTCAAGTTTAGGCTAAAAGTTAAAATTCGATGTTTGGGAGATAAAGGTGGGCCTAGAGATTGGGATGTAAAAAACCTGTGGGTATATTTTTTAAACTAACATATTTAAATTCAATTGGTTATTTATATTATAAACATCTATTTATTATATTTTCTTTGTCTTACATGAAATCTAAATTAAAATTTTAAGACAATTTCAAATTCTAATCAAAAATGTAATTTTAGGTGTTGTTTGTTTATTAAGAGACTCTGAATCTGAATCGGATTCGCACATCTGAATCTAAATATTTGGTGAAAAAGTCTGAATCTGATTTTCATCTGAATCTGAATAAGTGGTAGAAAAATCTAAATGTATATCAATTATAGTTTTTATAATTTAAATATAATACAAGTGCATTTACACAAAAAATAAACTTTATTAGATATAAGATAACAAAATGTATAATACAATCGATTTAAAGTTAAAATTCTTTTAAACAAAATATGCTATCTTATGTTTAGTTGTCTAAAATAAATGTGTCGAAATTTAAATCTAACTTTAAAACAATAAACTGAATCAATTATGTTAGAGTTAAGATACATGAGTCCGAAACCGAACTCTTCAATTTGAACAAAACATGAATCGTCAAAAATCATTTTATAAACTATTTATCTAGCAAAACACATGCAACGATTCTAAAAGACAAAGATGAAACAAGAAAAGAATGAAAAACAACACCAAAATAAAAGAATATAACAAAATAAAAATAAAAAAGTAACAAAAATTAACCAAATAGGCCCTAAATAACATGAACACGAAATTGTCCCTTTCGATTAAAATAATGATATTTCTATCTTTTTTTATTTGCTTAAAGAAATAATGATATTTCTATACTAAAGAGTCTGAGACGTTCTCTTGTATTCATGGGTAGATGTGCCTAATATTTCTGACAATCAATAATCGAACAATGAAACCATAGTTTTTGAGACATTTAGAAGAACCGTAAAAAAGCTTATTGTATTAATATATAGATAAGTTATTAAAATTTATATGAAAGTTCGTTTAAATTACAAAACTTTATATGTTTTCTTAGGTTACTATACTTTTAAAAAGCAAACCTCTTTATAAGTTTAATGTCAATTTAAGTAATCTGAACGCATATTATTTGATAAGTTAAGTAATATAAATATTACATTTTTACAAGTTAAGTGATGCATCATAACTTTAGTAACCTAAGTGAACAAATGAAAATTTAGTTACTTATGCGAACTTTCATCTAAACTTTAGTATCTTCTTTGTATAATAACCTAAAGCTTATGCTAACTAACTCCTTGGAAGTTTACGACAACAAACTCAAAATTTAATCACGAAATGCAAAATCACGGGTTATGTCGAGAAAAAAATAGCAACCTATAAATGTAAGTTGTTGAATAACGGAAAAAGAAGACAAACAAATATGCACGAAGTCTAACCGAACGATCATTTGTTTATTATACCATGATTGGTTCTAAGAAAGAATAAAAGACTGCGTGTGGTTGAAGCATCACCTCCTCACATCTATTTACAAAAAATGAGAGGGTAAAATATCATATCCTTAACCAACTAGGGCATGGATTGAAGATCTAGCCGACTTAAAACATTCTTAAACAAAGCTAAACACTTACTTGACTTGCACGTCAAGTATACTTTACATACAAAATTCCTAACACATCCTAACTATATTTAAACACCAATGTCAACAATTTTCACCTGAGTTGTGTGTGTGTGTGAAATTCAAATTAGTTGTGTGTGGGAGAATATGTGGTGGAGAATGTTTAGATGCGATGTTTATAAGCCTACGTTGGAATGTTAAGAGACACACGTATAATGAGACATAAGGTGTAAGAGAATGTGAGTTGTCCCATGTGGGTGTGTTTGGGGAAGGATTATGTAAAGAAAGTTAATCTTAAGAAGCTTTGATTATGAGAACAGGAAGATGAAATATGATGAAATAAGTGTTGAAATTAAAGAATTTATCTAGGTTAATAATTATATTGCAATTATGAGAGAAAAGATATGTGCAACTGTGATTATGGAATGATTGTGGTATTGGTACAAAATGTTTAGATTGTGTGGGAGTAAGTGTATAATCATGATGGGTAAGAATATTCAATAGACTAAGGAGATGTATAAGTGGTAAGTGATATATAAGTGGCATTGAGGTGTTGTGGGAGTTTATAAAAACATTTCCCAAATGTGAGAATTGACAAAATCATAGCATAGTCAAACTTCCAAATACCGCAAATCCAATTAGTTAGTTAGACTTTAATCCGTGATTATCAACCATGGATACGATCACTAATCATCTTGATGAAAACAAACTAAGTGTTTTGCATCTCAAGTGAAGCATATCCCGTAAAAGGGAAATGATGTGTTTAAATAAAGTAACCTTTGACATAGTTTGACCAATAGGGGAAAACCTCGTGATTAGGGACACTGTAAGTATGGATTAATGTCAAATGAATACTTTTGCTTGATGGTATGTTGAAAGTATGATTATACTAAGTTTATAAAAGAAGTATGAGCCTTGGCTAGAAGTGTTTGATAAAGGTTTTGAGTTAGGGTTTGTTGAAAAATGAGAGGATTCTTTTTTACTCCTATATGAGTTTAAATCTCATATAGAGTGTTCTCAAATACCATGTACATACCCTTATATTGAGTGTGACATCCACGGTTTTGAGGTTCGTCACTTAGTTTTATTTTGTGCAAGTTACGTGTCTTTACGTGTTTATGTGCTAATTGGTGTGTATAGATTGTGGTTTGGATATCGTTTTGGGTACGGGGTACCTTGTGAGTGAAACGATGTGTGATGATTTCATGTTCATGAGCTCACATGGTAGTGACTATGAAATGAGATGGTGTTATTTAGTGGTTTACGTATACGTATATGTATTATAGAAAATCGTATTTTTACGGTTTAGGGTTTTGCATTTAGGGGTCTCGGAAGAGGTATTTAGTGACGGGAATAATTTACGGGATGGTTTTAAGTCATTTAGGACTTAGTTATATAGTTTATTTTATATTCTAAGAATTTTTATAAAACTGTATATTTTTACGTCTTTTACGGTATACGCGTAAATTTGACTAGTTTTGCGGTTTTGAGGTTTCGGAGGCTTTAGGAGCTGAAATAAATTAAAGGAATTTAAGGTAATAATAATTAATAGTTAATTTACAGTAATTAAATTAAAAAAGTCGGCCATAGGGTGTTGGGCTTGGTTTTGGGCCGAAATTTTGCTTAAGGAAGGGAAGGGGGGCCCAGTTTGAGTACTATTAGGCTTCCTGGTTAGTTTTAATTACCCATACCCTTTAGCCCCAAAAACGATTTTAGCATTCCCTAAACCTAATATCAATCGTTTCTATCAACGGAGGAGCAAGAAAACCCAATAATTCAATTATGGTTTAAGGTATGCACTAAAACTATGCTTAATTAACGTTTAATTTACGTATGTAACCTAATATGATGGATTAGGGTTTAACATTCATAATTTTTATTTAGTTTTTGTTAATAATCTGTAATTAATGATGTACTTAATTGGTTTTTATCATTGGAAATCGTTTTTAGGTTTTAATTAGGGTTTATGTATGATTAATTAGCTTAATTATGAGAAAATCGTTTTTTAAAAACTGGGCAAAATTTTTGGTCCATTGTTTTGACCATATATAGAGTTCTATAAACTCTTATTTTGCGATCCAAGTATCCCTGGAAAGGTAATTGAGTTGGCTTTCAAATGAAAGAAACAAAAACTAAATTGGAGGTCGGGATGTGGGTCAAAAATAGGTTACAACAGTCGGAGGTCAAAACAGTTTTGAAATCAGCCTGTTTTCTTTTTATGTTTTGGGTTGTTTGGGGTACTTAGGGTTATATTGGGACTTTCAAACGAACATGAGAGTTGGTTTATATATTATAGGAAGTATCTGAATTGGGTCTAAGATTGTGGGTTAGGGTAAGAACCCCTAATCATAACAAACTTTTTGTATGTTCAAAATCAGTAAAATCCAGATAGACAAAAGTATATATATATATATATATATATATATATATATATATATATATATATATATATATATATATATATATATCGGGGCCTTAACAGTAGCTTTATGGTTGGGGAAAAAAGGAGGAGTTAGCTAACATATGTAAGGGCATAGGGTTTCCTTTACAGAGGTCCTGGGTATGGTTAGGTGGGCGTTTGGCTTATAGTTCGGAGACCTAAAAATCGGGACTGTTTTGGGTAAAATGTTAACGAGACGGGTTATGAAGTAAACTAAGTTAAGGGCTTTATAGAGGGGTGTAATGAGATGCTTAGAGAATATAAATGAGGTATATATATGGGAGAAGGTTAGATTCCATCATGGGTTGATAAGCCATTTTAGTGTTTGGTTCATGTTTTGATTGTGTGCTTTTGTTTGTTAGCTTTTTGCTAGTGCGCGGATTTTTGGAGAAGCTCAATCAGGTGAGTTTCATAGTCCCATGTTTTTATGAGTATAAATGATTTGACTTCCAGATGGGATGGAAGAGACACTGTGTGGTTTTGTAAAGAATGTTGTGAATGTTTTTAAGGTTTGTGATGGACTTGTGTGTACATTATGTGATTAACTGCTATGTGATTCTTGATTGTGTTTATGATTTGGATCGGGGGGACACGTACCATCCCATTTATTATGGTTTGACTTGGTACCAATGGGATGTTGACAAGGCGGGGCCTTGGGATTGGTTCATAGGTGTATGGACGCCTATGGGACCATGGTTATTGGTAAGGCTGGGAGCCTTGGAAATTGTGGTTATTGGTAAGGCTTGGAGCCTTGGAATTGTGATTGTATGGTTAATCTTGAATGGTAGTTTTTAAAGCATAATTGTAACACATTGTCCATATGTTCTTTGGTTTATGGTTATTATTCACAACTTATAACTGATTTGGAGTTGGAGTCTAAACCTATGACTCTCACCAACTTTATGTTGACGTGTTTTAGTGTCTCTTTCAGGTGATATTATGGTTAAGCGTGAGAACATAAGTGGCTAGGATTTGGAGTTGCGTAGGGATGCATTTAGAAGGAGATCCCCGTTCCTTCTTAGTTTCTTTTGTTTGTTTAATAAGTGATACTGTTGACACCTATATGTTTGCTTTGTTTATGTATTGTTTGTCTTGGGTAAGAGGTAGGACTGTTACCTACTTGCCTAGACTCCTGCTTTGTTGAGATATTGTCATGACATTTGTGTCACCATTTTATGACATTTCTTATTTCATTTAGTTATCTCTATAGACACGCTATGTTGTGATGATATCCATACGTCGCGCCCCATATTCCGCCATGGTGGGGTGTGACATTGAGCTCCACATGTTTCAAGGAAGAGTAAAGCCTACAAAATTAAAATCTATAAAAAACGGACTTCATGAGGGCGAGATAGCCATGCGTTGACGTGTGCCCAACACACCAGAATCCTGAATTACATTTTCCGGATTTTGGCTGGCGTTTGTTATTTTATGTGTTACGAATGAGTATTTGTCATCATTAAAACGTAAACAAGATCCTAGTTAATATTGAACCAACATGCTCTCCCTTCACGATGAAGATAAATAAAATTCTGAAAGCAAATAAAATTACAAACATAGCGAAGATGAAGATCGTCGTTGATATAGCTTTCATCTTGATCTTCTGTTTGTAATTTTGTAAAGCTTGAACATTGTCTTCCCCCAAGAGATGTAAGTAGCTTCTTTGCTCCCCCTATAAAATATAACTCTTTGCTTATGTTAACTTGAGTAAGCTATCTTGCTCTTTGCTTTGTTTCTCCCTCTTTTGTTAAATCAAAGAGGAGGGATCTTGTGCATTATCATTCCCTTCACGAGCATAATCTTTATCCCACAAGCTTTAAACTTTTGGCGATCTTTCCCCTTATTTATAAGGTAGGATCTTCAAATGAACTTACATTTAGATAGTTGATATTATTGTAGAGATAGAAAAAGATATCTACAACTAGAAACAACAAACATAAAATTCCATAAGCAACAAATATATACACATGCTCAAGTACAAAATAGGTTTGCTTACCATTTGAAAACTTTCAAGCATGGACTAGTACATGCATTTCTTTTTATGAATTTGTACAAAATGTTGCGGTATTTATTTCACATGGTTGATTTATAATTATGCGCGTATCATGACTCTAGTTAGCTTTTGTTGAGCAAGATAGGATAATATAAGTAGAATCAATTCAAATAAGTAAGATTATCATAGTATTCATTAAAGACACAATGTCATTTTATTTCAAATAAATATGTACAACATACAAACTAGTCTGAATGAAGGCATCCATCTTCCTCATCCCCTTATTTAAGGAGGCATTAAACCTGTTTATTTCTTACGACGTTAAGCGGTGGCCTTTGCTAGTGGTTCAACCACGAAACATAACAACTTGAAGTTGTTGTTAAGGGAAAAATAAACCTCCATCATCTTCTCATGTAGGTCAATAAGTTTGTTTTGGACTTAATTCCCTTCTTGCAATAATTTCATTAGGAAGTATAGAATGCTTGTCGGTATGAAGCTCATTAGAGGGTTGATACTCCATCTTGTACCACATTGGACAATCTAATATGCACTTCTTTATATAGTTTCCTAAAATTAGGTTGTTTTCACTTGTTGGGTTTTACAACTCATCATTTAGTTTTTCCTCTACAACATTTTTTACCTTTTATAAATTTTCAAGGATGACTCACTCATTTTTTGTGCTTGTTTTTTTTCTTATCTGTGACAACTGTGGTTTGAGCCGGTTGGTCAAAATGTTTTGAACTTGTTCATGTGACTTATATGTATTTACTTATGTGTTTATGTGATTTTTGTGTAGAAAATATGAAAGAGTTGAAGTACATGATAGTGAAATCATGGTACTAGTGGCAATGAGAATGGAATGGAAATAAGTCCATTTAGAAAGTTGTGGGTAGTCACAACTGGTATGTTGTGTAGTATTGTATGTATGTACTTTTATGTGTACGTATTTATATATAATTGATATTATATATATATATATATATGTATATGAGATATTAGGGTTATAGTGGTTTTTAGAATAGTTTCTATATTTGGAAACTTTTAGAAATGAAGATTTATTAGAAAACTAGTTAGAAAGTGCATGGTTTAGCGAAAGACTTTAAGGTTTTTACCAAGGTTTTTACCAAGAATTAAATATAAAGTAAATAAAATATATAATAAATAAATAAAATAAAAACATATAATTAAAGGGTGTTTGGGTTGGGTTCGGCCGATCAAAGGAAAATAAAGGGAAAAGTAATCCCAAACTCAATCAAATTGTATTTGGAAATTAGCTACAAGCCTTACAAACACAAATCCTTAATAAACCTAAAACAATTTTTTTCTCCCCTTTGGCTCTTGCGACCGGATGACACCCCAAGGAGAAGAAAACATAAAATTTGTCGTATTTATTACACTAAATGTCGTAACGATTACACTAATTAAAATAACGATCACTAGTTTATGTTTAATCTATTCAATAATTAATTATCACAAAGATTACGTCATGGTATTAGCAATAAATTAAGATTTTGAATTATGGTTTTAATATTATGATACTTATGATGTTAGATGATAAAATAATCTTTTAGGGTTGTGTTTAAACTAATTGGAATAGTCTTTAGGTCTTGACTCGTTGCGTAAAGTCGAATTAGTTCACTATATAAAATAGTGACTTTCTCATGTCATAACGCGATGATAAATTACTCTTAGATAGATCCTAATAGAGAAAAGTATACCTCAAAGAATTATCTTTTCATAGAATCCGGAATTAACTCGATTGGAGGTTGGGAAGGTTATCAAATGATCTTTATAATTTAAGTGTACAAAACAGTGAATTTATAGACGATAATTTAGTTAGGTTTCGAATATATTAAAATTACTTAGACATGTTTTTAAGAGTTGGCAATGAACAGAAAGTAAGTTTATATATTATGTGAGTCTCTGAATGTTTGGCTAAGCATGTAGAAGTGTATAAAGTGATCAGCTAACATCAAACTTTTAAGGTACTGACTCTTGACGAGATCTAAACAATTTGTGTTCATGAATTTATAAGGAGTACTTGTGTTATGGATGAACTTTTATGAAAAATCACAGAAGGTTAAGAAATGTATAAGAACTATGAAAATTAATTTAAGCATTTTAAATGAAGTGGAAGTATTTTATTTTAGGATAAAAAGTGAATGTAAAAACTGGTCAAAACTCATAAAGTTGTGAATTAAGTATTAAGGTGAAACTCAAGGATTAGAGGGTTACATAAGGAATGTAAGTGGAGCAAGAACATGATAGGATGCTAGATATCCCTCATAATAGTTGTTACATTGTATTGGGTTAATGACCTAACCGATGGTAACATATGTATGTTTTATGTTTAGATTACTTGTGAGGATATCATAGTAAATGGATTGCATTGCAAAGGTAAGTTTTATAGTCTATTTATCTATATTTTGGGGATGGAAATGATTCTTAAACTTTTTTAAATGTGAACCATGATAAGAGTTTTTTAATGTCGAACATATTATGCTTGCTATATGTTATGCTACGTGATCTTGGTATGTTATAATACTTGTGAAATGTGTATAGCCACCAGCCGCGCGTAGTGATACGTAGCTGGAGTGAGATGGAATGTGTGTGGTCACGACCGAGACGTTTTGAGACGTGGCGTCGGAGTGCGATTCTCGAATGGGAGTTAGCGACTCCAGTGGATGGCTGGTCTTGCGCAATGAATGTTTGTAAAATGGGGTATGATCCACCTAATAGTGTGATGAGTAAGGTTTATAGAGTGACAAAAAATGGGCAATATGAAATGTGTGTTGAATAGGGTAAACTGGTATGCATAATGTTCACGAGTATGTGTAATCACAATATTGTATATGTAAAACTTGTACCTCTCACCAACCATTGTGTTGACGTATTAACATCATTTTCAGGTATGTTAAAGTGATGATAGAAGCATTAGAGAGCGAAGGATTAGAAAGAACATAGGTTTGTATCGCGGAATAGATGTTTATGCGTTGCGATATGAGATGTATGCAATATATGAGTTGTTTGCTGCATTAGGCGTTGTTATAACACGCTTTCTTTTAAATTGCTTTGTAAATCAATTTTTAGTGTTTCTCTGTTATGACGGCATGTATTGTGATGATGCCTATCGTTCACGTCTTGTGATTCCGCCTTGGCGGGATGTGACATTATCTGTCGTTTTTATAGGGAGTGAGAGAAAGAGTGCTAGTGTGTTTTATGTCTTGGTATACCATTGATTTTTAAAAGGCTAAAAGGGTTTTCAGGTAGACTATTATGGGTATGTGAGTGAGTAAAAAAGCTTACACAATGTATATTGATTCCTTATGTTTGTAGTAGGTATGATGTTGTGATGAGAGTTTTGAGATATTGGGAAGAGTATCATGACCTTGTGATTTTAGTTTTTTTTGTCATGATTTAGTTAGACTATAGTTGAGAAACGAGGGTCAAGTTACACAAGCTAGATCCTACAGTTAAGCATGCATTCATCATGATTTGGCTAGACATGTGTGATACTTCCATATAGTTTGTTATGTAGAGATCCTTAACCATCATTTTGAATTTTTAGAATTGAGAGCTCTAGTAATGGATGAGTAGTCCAAGTTATCAAACCTAATTCAGTGTGTACTTAAATAATTTTTGAATATTTTACATACATAGGAGCAGATAGATCTTTATATTAGTAAAAGTGTTTCCATATATAATATATCGGTATTATGGTTCGATGTGTTGTGTTAACTGTTGATACCAAACTTAGATCGATTTAGCTTTGTATTAACGAGATTAAATCAAGTGTAATACGTAGAGAAACTTTTTGTTTGAAACAATCTAAGTATTATGCGGAATTAATACTTAGAACAAAGAACAACCAATATATCAAAATTACAAATTGATTAATGATAATCACTGCATACAAAACTATTGAAAGTGTTATTATACAATAAACCCTAAGGCCTCCTTTTATACATGTAAGGAGCCTTGAACATAAAGCTAAGTCAACTATTCTAGTAAGATATCAAACAAATAAACATAAGAAATAAAAATATTAGATTATATCTTCATAACTTATACAAACGTGTTAACTTGACATTTGATAGTGGCTTGATCTTCTCTTGTCAGCGGCTAGATAATTTTATTCCCAACAATCCTCCCCTAAACTTGATATTTACCCTATTCATCAAGTTTCTAAATAAAAACAAAGTATAGAGAGGATTCTTACAAGTAAACCTATTCTTTAATATGAGAGTGAAGAAACTTCATAAGATCAACACCCACACCACTAGAGTAATCCAGTTTCAACTTTATGCTCACCATCTTCTTTAGAAGGTGTTGTGACAATAGATAAAGTCTATCCACCAATAAGTACTCTGAAAACTTTGTTATGCAAAGATGATATACATCAACAACTGAGAACAAACGCCACTCCAAACCTGTCAAGTCATCAAGATCCAGCCAAACTGGATCATTATCAGCATGATCAAACACTCTCTTGAATGTTGACCATATATTTATTCCACCAGATGTTGAAGGAGCTTCAGCTTCATACTTCTCCTTCAACAGACTCGAAAGAGTCTCCAAGTCTTCCCTATCCATGCTTCCAAACAGGGACATAAGAGATGCGAACACATTTACCTTGTCCCCATATCTTGTGATCTTCTAAAATCATGTGGTTTGATCTTCCTCATACTTTATCACAGGGTTTCTGAAGTCTAGAGGTACCACAACAACAATATCACCAACCTCCAAGGGAGAAATATCCAAATTCTTCTTCAAAATTCCCTCACTAAACCTTGAATCCAATGGATCAAATTCAGGAAACAAACACTTTGCTCCCTTCTTCACATGCCTTGGCACTTTGGATTTCTTCTTTATCTGCAACCCTTCTTCTATTTCTTCTTGTCTTTCAGCAGAAAGTTGAAGATGAGTGTTATGATCACTAACATTGACCCAAATAAGGTATGGCAAATACTCCAGTTGGTCAAATGACAATGCCTGCAACTTCCTATATGTCCAACATGCTTGGTGACCTCTGAGAAACATGTAGTACAACTCTCTTCTTGCTGTCTTTGACTTCCCCAAAACATTAGAAGCCTTATTTTCAAAGATTACCTTTAAATGCCTTTGCACCCTTAACAATCCTTCCAACCCCCCAGATTTTCATAGAAAGTGTAATGGTTGGATCATCCATAGATGTTTATACAAACTAGCAATTTGAGGCATATCAAAATCAATCTGTAACTTCAGTTGTCTCAACTTTTCTTTGGCTGCCTCACGCTCACCATACTCAAGCCTTTAAGGTTCATTAGTAAACTCCACATTAGCAGTAAAGTCATGTTCACTTCCCTCTTCCTCATCACTAACTCTTCTCACACCCTCAAATTCTAAACTTTCAATCCGAGCCTCTATATCTCCTTTCCTCAATCCCCTTAGCTCTTGCTCATGTAATTGTTGAGCCAACAATGTATCAAACTGTACCTGTGATGCATCCTTGGGGACTTGTGCTTCTACCAATATCCCTTTACCCTTTTCTAGTGGATCAATGATTGGTAAAGTGATTGGTACATGAGTAGACACTTCCTTAATGCTCAATGGTGGTTGAGATACACCAGAAACAATCAAGAATTTGTCAGCGGCTGTAGAAGGAGTGTCAGTGGATAGAATGGTCATGTCAGCGGCTGAACTTTTACTAACACTCTCCTGCTGCAACATCAAACCTGTGAAGGAAAATCTTTTAGGTGTGACCAAAGAAGGATCAAATTCCTTGCCTTCCTTTATACTCTTTAAGGTATCTGCTACCTCCTTAATCCCAACAGAACCTTCCTTTGAGCTCGTGTCACTAAAAATTACTAGTGAAGTAGGCTTATCATCCCCTTTGTAAGAAGCCTCTCCCCTCCGATTCTCTAAAAAAACTATAATGTCCCTCAATGAAATGAGTTCAAGGTCTTGAGATTTGACAGTTTATACAAGCTCTGTGTTTTGCTTTTGTAAGCTAACACAGATAGCCGTCAATTCCAATAGGGTCATAGGTTTCATACTACCCTCAGCTACATTCGGGCAATCAATCCTCAATGAAGCTTCATGGGGCATGGATGTGTACTTAGTGACAGTGGGCATGTCTTGACCTGCTTCTAAGCTAGTGTCAATAGACCCAACCACATCCATAGCACTAGCCACCCTTGTGGTAGTGGTTCTCTCTGCTACATGGCTAGGACCACCAAGGGAGAACACCCCAGCAGTCCTTTGGCGCTTGGCAAACCTAATATATTGTTGTGGAGAGTCTGAAGAGGCGTTTGGGTCCACAACAGATGTGTCAGCGACTGGCATGTGAATGTCAGTGGCTGTAGGGTTAGGGTCAACATCATGTTGTGGGGAAGGTGGTGGTTGATCTGTTGTGGTTGTGGTTCTGGTTGGTGATTTGGTTGGGGGTCAGGTTGATGCAAAGTAGCTTCAATAACAGCTAACATGGGTGATGTCAATGGCAAAGGTTCATAAGGAGCTGTGTTCAGAGTTATAAAAAGTTTTTTCTTTTGAACAGGGATCTCATAAAAATTGTCATGATCCCTGCCACAGCCCCCTTGTGCTTCAAAAACTATTTTTAAAACTCTAGGGTAAGTAAGAGTCATCTTGCTTCCCTTGTTTTACAGCATGCCCTCAAAAATAATTATAGAAAAACTATATTGTTTCCCTATGGCCAAACAAACAAGAGCACTCGCTATAGAGCGATTGATCTTGTTGAACGAGGAACACTTGGGACTAAGACATTGTAAGAGGACATGTAATATGAACTTCCAGGATGCGGGAAATTGGCCTTTAGAATATTTAGAAATTTTCCCTGTGGGAGGAAGAGCATACCCAAGCCTCGAAGCCCTTCATGTAACTCATCAATGGGAAGAGTGACCACACCATTGGCATTGTCAAGGTGTAAATCTTGACGAATTAAGGCCACTGTAACCATCCATATTCTCCCATGAATGGTACCTTTAATTGTCATCACTGCATCAACTGTTTTGGAACTAGCAGTGTTCCAAAACTGTTTGATGTGTGAAATAGGTATGATAGGAGCATGTGTAAGAGCATACCTTAAGTTGGAATCCAACTGGAACGCTATCATCTCTGTGTACTGGGGATGGTGTTCATTATCAGCAACCAAATATGGAAGCATATTGTGGTACTCCTTAAACTCAAGAACAACATCAGCAGGTTTAAATTTTGGCGCCATGGATAACTGTGAAAGCTTAATGGCAAAGAAAGGTTTAAAGCTTTCATTATGGAGGTAAAAAAACAAATATGCATGCTGCACTGTTAAGACGTGAGATGCGTAAATAAATAGTAGAATTTTAGGTATGCTATTGGTTGAAAAAAAGGTAAGTAATTACAATTTTTTCAAAATATAATGATGGAAATCTTTGAAAAAGATAACTTATCTCATATTAATTAAAGAAAATACATGCTCTACAAAAATTACGGCCAAATATCTCAAAAGTTACAACTGAGTAGGACCCAATGTTTTACAATGGTCAAAAGTTTTGTCAGCGCCAACGGATATATTTGTCAGCGTTTAGATTGGCTTTGTCTGTGGCTAAAATGTATTTGTCAGCGGATATAATTTCTTTTGGTGATAGGTCAAAAATAAAAAGAATAAATAAAAATAAAAACACATAACAAAGAATTAACCTTAAGAGAGTTATCTTATCTTCAAAAAGACAGAGTTTTGTAAGCACTGTCCAATCACACACACTTGCTTACACAAGATAGATATGATTGTTCTCAAGTGTCCCTTGCTCACAGAGTCCTTAAGAAGGAAGTTTTCTCATATAATATCTTTGTAACTCCCAGGTAAACCCAAAAATATGTAGTCCAAGTCGCCAATCCAACCAGCCCAATTCTAGGTAAAAATGTCTTGGCAGCATGCATGCTTAAAATAAAACGTGCATGCTATAGTGCCTCAAGGTTTAGAAATTCTAACAATTTCATAAAGAAAAAACTTTCACTATTTCTAACCCTACTCACCAGTGGACACAAGTATGAGTTGTGATCCAGAGTGTTATTTTGTCAATGAATTTATCGGTTCAGTTTTTCATGTCTATTATTGGGGATAGAACATGCAATGTTAAAGTGAATCCATTTCACAAATTTAATTTTGTGAGGCGATGATTACTACAATATTGAAAAGATGTAGTTAGAATTTCTTTTCATGCACATAATTTGACATAGAATCCTAGATAATTCCAACCATAAATGGAATAATGCATTTATACTATCCTTCATCTCGTAAAACAACGAAGTTGCTTAGGTTTTGTTTATTGATGGAAATTTTTTCATGTTCTTTTATTTTTCAAACACTACTACACAAAAAAACCGTTGCAAATTCATTGCAAAAATTAAAGTAATTTCTTTTATATTTATTGTAAAATTTTCAGTTAGAAATCTGTTAAACTTATTGGAAATTTATAATGGATTTGCAAATGAGTATTGAAAAAAATAATATCATTAGCTTCTATTGCAACTCAGTTGCAAATTTTTAATAAATGTTATGAATTTACAACGGAATAATTGTAATAATTTAATTTCAATTTTTTTAGAACGACAAATGTTAGTGGTTAGTGGGTCGAATCGTGCAACGACATTCAAGCGGCAGAATGCCTTCTTCGAACCCTCGCCTAGTTATGTTAAACTCCTTATCCGCTTCGAGTGAGAGGCCCTTGCCAGGTCTTGAACCCAAGACCTCCAGGAACCTCCTCTAAGGAAATCACTTAGTGGAACCTTGGTGACCAACTGAGCTAAACCAATTGGTTTTAATTTATTTTTAATTGTTCGTTGCAAATCTATTGCAAAATCATTAATAGATTTGACTATAATAATTGTATTTCAGTTTATTTTTAGTTGTTCGTTGTAAATCAATCACAAAATCATTAATAAATTTGAAACAAAAAATTAAAATAAATATAAAACATAGATTTTGCAACGAAATACGATCGTGAATCAAATTTTTTTATTCTCAATATTTTATTTCAATCCTTTTTATGAACTAAAAATAATTTCTACGGATTTGCAACGGTAACCAATAATTTATTTTTTATTTGTTTTCTATATCTAACTCCACTTGAAATTTATAAATACTTTGCTATAGATTTTATACGGATTTCATATGTTTAATCATTACTAAATTCTAACTATTTGATGTAGAGCTGTATATTATATTAAAATGTTGCAATGCGTTATACTGGTTTTCTATGTGTTGCAGAAAGGAGTCCTTAGAAACCACTAGACGACAAAAAACTCAGTTTTTGGATCCATCTTTGACAAAAAACCTCACACACTTATATTACATTCCAAATCGATACACCTTTTAGCCGAACGACGCCATAATCGGTACACGGTAGAAATAAATGAGATACGACCCATTCATCGTGATTAGCTAATATTCATCGCGATATCATAATGCAATGAGTGCATACACATTCGTTTAGCATCTTATATATAAATTTATCATTCTACACATCCGATTTTAATGTATCATATATATCAATATCACCTCTATGTATAATGATATCATTCAACACATCTTATTAATGTATCACGTTTAACGACTACTATTAGTTAACATTCATCAGGATGAGTTAACATTCATCACGATTAGTTAATATTCATCACGATGAGTTAACATTCATCACGATTAGTTAACATTCATCATGATAAGTTAGCATTCATCAGATTAGTTAACATTCATCACGATTAGTTAACATTCATCATGATATCATAATAATACCATTGCATAATAAAGCATCCCGCTTAACATCTTATGTATAACGATATCACCTCGACTCACATGTTTAAATAAAAAAAAATGCTAACAACGTTTTATCAAATTGTTCGAACAACCGAATAGTAAGATCGATATGAAAAGCGCTAACAACATCCTTTTTATGAACGTTTTTATTGTTTGACATGGTTTGATTTATTTACCGATAAATTTAGTTATTAACATATAAAGCGTACAAATTACATTCTAATTCAATACAGTCCAATCCGAAAGACGCCTACGAGAATCAATATTTATGAGCCAACACTTCACGCACTAGATGTTTTATAAGGTTTTTAGTTTTTCATATGCTTAGCATATATATTTTTACTTTTGTGTACTTAAACCATGAGTATTAACCGAATGAATTTAAGAAACTAGATAACCCTACCAACTCGAGTCGATATTAACTGACCCGAATCAACTCAAACAAGATGACCATTTTAAGACCACATGAGTCTAGTTGGGTAAATAACTATTAGAGGGTAAGTTTCGTTGAGCCTTTCTGAATTTTATAAACGATTCAAGTTTGTTATATGAAAATTACCCAACGAATCAAGCGAGTCAAAAGATGAAAAATATTTAGCTGATGATAGCTAGACTACTACATGTTAGTTTTATAGCTTAAAAATTAGAGTTTTGCTTAACTACTTACGTTTCCCTTATTAAAGGTTATCTTGTGTGCAAAGGGAAAACATGGCAGCCAGGGAAAACCAGTTAGCAAGGGAAAACAGGGTAGCAAGGGTCAACGGGTCAACAGGGGCAAACGGATCAGCCGGGTCAAACAGGATAACTGGTTTAGATGTTGGGGTTGGTAAGTCGAATGAGGTAGGAAAATCAAGCGGCGATCTGGTTGTTGAGACGACATGGGTTAATGACAAGTGCTTGATTATATGGTATGTATTCAAACCTCTTTACGTTTAGCCACACTCAGTAGTTAGTTATTAACATTTTAAAATAAATAAATGTTACTTTGAGATTGTTTTGTAGGAACAACATCAAGCTGTAGTAGTTCATTATTAAAGTTTTAATATAATTAAGCGTTATTCTGGGACTATCTTATGAAAAAGTATCAAGCTAGTGTACAGTAGTTCATTATGATGTATTGTTCGCTACTAATGTATGGTCTCACTCTTAGTATATGGATTAATACTAGTTGTATAAGTAGCATTTTCCTACTTTATTACTTAGTTTGCGACTCCTGATACAACTCCTATTGATGCAAAAAAATTTCCTATTGATATGATGAAACTTTTGCATAATTATATAACTTTTAATAATTTTCAAAAGTAACTTATATATATTGAAGTTAGTATATAATGTATTGTTTTGTTTCTTTAATCATTTATATTAGGTATATATTCTTAATATGAGTTGTAACTTGTGTAAGCATGTTTTTTATTACGATGTAATAGAAAATCGATGAAGTACAAGTAAGCAAGAAAGAAATCTTTTTGAGAAATCTATAGGAAAAGAAAGAGGTTAGCGAAGAAAACTTGAGACATTTAAAGAAGAAATTATCAAAGATACACATGTGAAGCTCGGCGAGGTATTGACATAACTGAAGGATCAACATCATACTCCCGGTTATGCACACACATTCGTTGCATAATTAGGTACACTTAGTGTTCTTTAAACATTATGTTTAGAAGTAGTACATTTTTGTTAGATTTGGCACATGTCGGTGGATTAGGCACATTTTGTTCAATGGAGCATTTCGTTGAATACTGTTTAGGAGTGATACGTTTGGTAAAATTTTATACGATATGTAGTATGATATTTGAATGTGTTAGAAATACGTTTTAACGTATATTAGAAGTATCGGTCACTCCATAATATTATTTATGTTGTAATAGCTCGTAGTTAGTGTTACTTATTAAGTTAAGTAAGAAACCGACCCATGGGCTTGTCATGGGTCGGCCCAAGCCCAATATAGGCCTTGGATATAAATACCCCTTTCCACCATGGAAAGGGGTTGGTTGTTGATCATTCTACATTTTCATTTGAATAAAATACACATAGTTTCTCTCTCACTTTATCTCTCTAGTTTCTCTCTCTAGAAATCTTCAACCCACTTCATAGATTCATAGGTTATCAAGATTCTACATTTGGTATCAAGAGCTATGGGGTGATTTAAGGTAATGATTTGTGTTGTTTTTTAGTTTTTGATTGTATTAGTGTTCTTTAAGAAGATCCATCTTGATTCTTGGAGTTTTTGGTGTTTTTGTGATTGGGATTAGTAGATAAGTATTAGTTTTTACTTATTATTGTAGAAATCATAAAACTTTTTGGGTTATTTGGTAAAAATCTGGGTTTATTTCATCATTTTTTGATCGACTGTTCCTACGAATCAAGTTTCTGTTTACCCAGTAAAGTTCCGAACCAAAAACATCCGGATCAAAAAGTTCCGGATCAACAAAAGTTCCGGTTCAAAAAGTTCCGAACCAAAAGTTCCGGATCAAGGAAAGTTCCGGATCAAGGAAAGTTCCGGATCAGGACAAAGTTCCGAATCAAAAAGTTCCGAACCAAAAGTTCCGGATCAAGAAAAGTTCCGAATCAATACTTCCGAACCAAAAGTTCTGGATCAAGAAAAGTTCCGGATCAGTTCTTCCGAAGCAAAAGTTCCGGATCAAGGAAAGTTCCGGATCAAATCTTCCGAACCAAAAGTTCCGGATCAAGGAATTCCAAGCCAAAATCTTCCGAATCAACACTTCCGAATCAACAAAAGTTCCGGATCAAGGGATATTTTACTTGTTTTTTCGACGATTTTTTAGAGGATTTAATCTTGGTTTCTTACAACAAAAACTCAACACAATTCACAAGCTTTACTTCACTGCTCGATCAACCGATAATCTTTGTCTCTTTGAAGTGTACAAAATGAATCCGAATTCGTTAATGCCTCAGATGACATCACTTATGGACATTTCCGTCATTACGGGAACGGATAATCGCCCTCCAATACTCATCAAAGAAGTTTTTGAAGAATGGCAAGGCCGTATGATGTCATACCTTAAGGGAAAACCGATATATGGGAGGCTTATGGTTAAGTCAATTCTAAATGGTCCACTTAACTATGGTACCATCGTGGTTAACAATGTGACTCGACCAAGGGAGTTTGAAGAACTTACACCAGCTCAACAACTCGTTGCCGATGCAGACGAAAAGGCTCTTCAAACCATTCTCCAAGCTCTTCCACATGACATCTATCGAATGGTAAGTCAGTATACGGTGGCAAAGGATTTATGGAAACGTCTAAAGGTGTTGCTACAAGGTACGTCTCTTACCAAATAGGAAAGGGAATGTCAGTTGTATGATCTGTTTGATAGATTCACGTACAGCCCAGGGAAACTTTTGATTTCAATATCACAAGTACCTTAAGTGATTTTCAAGGATTTTTCATGGTGGCTATACTTTCCCAAAACACGCTTAATTCACGACGAATGTGGTGACAAAAGAGTGGTAGGAATAGGTTTAGTCCAATGATTCATCAGAGCCGATGGAATCTTCCCAAGGACAATTCCCTAGATAGAATTAGAAGTCCTAGGAAAGTTGGAGAAAGATTGTGAACGTAGCTGAATGCCGACCAAGTACTTAAGCTAGCACTGGAACAATCACAACAAGGTGCTAGTTATGACGTATTGGTAAGCATTGAAGGGGTTGAAGAATGAAAAATAAATGTAAAGATAAAGGGTGTAAAGAAAGAAGCCCTCCTTACAACTTTAGGCAGAAACCGGGTCAATACATATGCTATTGAGATCATTTTTGTTAATGATTCTCGATATTGAAGAAAGACATCATGGACCCAGTGATGTAATGCACAACCCTTCCCAGCTAACTCAAATATCTCTCAAAAGGTATTTGTTTAATCACACAGAGATAAACACGTTATCTATTGGTTTATTCACTCCGAATAGACTGATATTGAAAAGGTGGCACTCCTCTCCAGCCATCGCTCACTAAATCAAAACGCACTATCGAGTCTAGAGCCACGAGATCATCAAAAGTCTCATTAGGACACTTTCCATTTATTCCTTGCTTTCTCACACACTGTGAAAAGTAAGAGATTTTCATGAGTCCTACGCAGTATTCCTGTAATATTGCCAGAACATCCGAGTAATACGCAAGTATTACAATGAAGATGGAAATCCTGCTTGAGCCAACATCAAACAAGCTCATGGTAGGTTACACGTGCGGTTGTTTTAAGTTATCAACTTTGGACAAAATCTTGGAAACTCGATTATCTATATCCATTTTAAAATTCTCAGCGGCCTCAAGTACGTTCACACAGTTAAGCTCCTTAGATTTCTCTATTTCTATCGGCAAAGATGTAGCAACTTTGTCACTTGGCCGACGCTGTTTTGATTGTAAATTTAATTGAAAATTCTTTTCAAAGTTTGCATCATCAATATTAACACCTTCGAATGACGTTTCAAAGATTTCTTGAATAAATTGTTGCTTGCATTCAAGCGAAATACAATGTGTTTGAATCTCATCAAAACGTTTTGAAAGCGAAGAATATGAATCTTGAAGCTTTAAAAATTCAGCGTCAGATTCGTGACAAGTACTATCTACCACATTATCCACAGATTCAACATTATGCACAATAGAATCATTATCAACACTTGTATTCACACAGACAGAAACTATATCATGAGACATCACTTGCTTCAGAAGCAGATCATTTTGGCGTGAAACCCGTTCTATTTCAATTAAACTGTTTTCATAAGCATCTTCCATTTCATTGAAAACATGTCTAACTTCTTCTATTTCCAAAAGCAAATCTTGATCAAGATTACTAAGACAAGCTTTCACATTGTCTACAAACGGAACAATTTCATTTCGGAACGCAGCTCTAGTGTGCTCAAAGTTCCATTCACCTTCCGTTATGGCCGAAGCCGTCGTACGTTCCAAAATGACCTTGTCAAAATCGGCTAAGTGTTGGTGAACCGCATTTAAGTTAACGGACGCCTTACTTACCGGTGGGATTAACTTCGTTAAATCCTTTTTGACAAGTGTAGGAGACGTACTAGGAAGGTTTTCATTTGACAAACTTTGGGGCACAAGAACTGTTAATTCTGCTAATTCCTTTTGTAAGCGAATGCGTGTCTTTTTCGAAAATTGATCTTTGTTGTGTTGATCATAATCAATTGTATGGAATTTTGAAAGCATTTTAGAATGAGTTTCATCCGCAAGTGATTGTGTCTTCTCAGTACTACGAACATAAGGTGCTTCTTTCGATTTGCCAATTATGGTCATATCATAAAGACCGGGAATATATTCCTGAGCTTGTTTTGCATAACCGGGATTAGGTGGTAAATCTTGAAGACGCTTAAGTTCAAGTTCTCTAAATGATTTAGTTAAAAGATGAACCTTTTCTGTGGAAGCGTATTGTTTTAAAAGCTGTTGTTCTTTGAATTTAAGAAGTTTGGTAGCATTAATTTCCGATTCAAACTTTTTAGACTCGAGAGTTTCGAAATCCATTTTAAGTTTCTTAAAATCATTGACAACCGACTCTTTTGCTTTTAATTCATTGGAAAGATTAGCTTTTAATGATTCTATTTCTTTCAAGTGTTCAATCTTTTCAAAACGAAATTGGTCAAATTCAGAACATGTTATTTTCTCTGTTTGAGGAACCATTTCAAAAGTTTTGACCTTTTCTTTATGGAACGCAAGCTCAGCAGTTAGGGTGGAATTCGTATCTACGGATTGTTTGAGGGCCATGTGCATTTGATCAATAATATGTTTAGGTACCATGACCAAATCATGTTGAGCATAAGATTCCATACCCGTCGTAGCATTTGGTTGAGGTTCACTCAAATGTGTAGGATTGGATACCACATCATTTAAGTTACTATTTCCCGAATGCTGTTCGAGGTTGTCATTTTCATGCCCAACTTGATGTTGGTTATCATCAATATTATTAGATGTGGTTGGTACCTCACTGAAGACATCAGAACCGTAGTGAGAGAGATTAGCAACGAGAGCAGCTTGGGCAGAGTGAATGTCATCACAATCCGAATCATATGCGTCAAGATCATCTGCTTGATAAGATGCATTAGAAGTAGAAACGACTGCAATGCCTTCAGTATCTGCTGCCCCTGGGTCTGCAAGAAATGCTAACTCCTCTGAATCCAAAATCTTCCCCTTAGACTGAGCATCAACCAAATACATCTTCTCACGAAACCATGCATCATCCCTCCTCCTTTTTGGCTGAGTGCATTCCCTAGCCATATGACCTTGTCCTCGGCAATTGTAGCAAGTCACAACCTTCTTAGGACCAATAGGACTCCCATTTCCACTAGCTTGAGAATTCACAGCTTGATTGTTCCCAGTCCTTGTATGAGGTCCATATGAATTTTGCCTTCCCTGAATAGGTTGCACCGTCACTTGACCATCTTGAGCAGTGGCTTGTTGTCGAGGATTTGATGAGGTGCGGAGCTGATTGTTTGTTGGTGGAAATCCTCTAGTTGCAACAAGTTTTGACAGATAGGCTGTGAGATGGTTTAGAACATCAGCTGGCGTATCATTTGGAGTAAAGACCGGTGCTTGGATTGGTGGAAGTTCATTAGAGTAGAAAGCTTGTGCTGGTTGTGCTTCTATTGGAAAATATCCTTGCTGAGGAGTATAGCCCAATGGAGAAGTGTTGGCTTGTGATGGTGATGTCTGATATGGTGGTTGCTGCGGAAAAGATTGTTGATGAACACCTTGTTGAAATGCTTGCTGTGGCATCATTGGTGGTTGATAAGATGGTTGCTGTGGTTGCTGATAGGTGTGTGGTGGTGGCTGCTGTAAGTATGATGGTTTTTGATAAGTATAAGCCATGTTCTGTTGAGAAGCATACATTGCAAGTGGATCATGAACTTGAGGTGTAGACAACCGAGCCTCGATCACATGGCATTCGTGTTGTTGAAGAAAAGCTTGAAGTTGATCCACATTGGTGTTATGCAAGTCCTTAGCCAATTTAACATCCGTTACGTATTTTTTCCATTCTGAAGGAAGAGTGTTCAAATACTTGGTGTTCAATTGAAAGGTAGGAATTGTCATGCCATAGATATTGAGCTCATTCAACAATAGGGTAAATCTCAGATAGTAGTCATTGAGAGTCTCCCCTGGTACATAGGCAAACTTATCAAAAGTATCATAAAGCTTACACTCTCGTTCTTGTTTAGTTAACGAGGTGCCTTGCATGAGAACACGAATTCTATCCCATAACTCTTTGGCAACTTTATGTTTGCTGACGAGTTTGTAGACATCTGGAGGAAGGGCTTGGAGAATGATGTTTGTAGCATACTTATCACATTTTTCTTGAATCTTCATATCTCCAGTCAATTCACCCGTTGTGCGAGGACGAGTAGTTGTACCTTCCGTCACTGTACCATAATCTAATGGTCCATTGAGCACCGATGCCCAAATGAGATGTCCATTCTCCTTGTTCAACATATAAAGTTCCATTCGGGAAGCCCATTCCTCATACATAGTCTTCACCAACATTGGTGGACGATTATCCGTACCCGAGAGGATGGACTTATCCGTAAGAGATGTGTACTCCATTTCAATAAGTTAAGATTTACAACGTTGATCGAACCATGAAATAAGGTTAAGTAATTTTGTGTTGTTGTGAGTTAAAATCAAGAAACAATGTTAAAATCCCCTAAAATATGTTCTCGATAAACCAAAAATTCCAAGTCAAAATTACACACGTTCGAAATTTTTTAAGGAATAATTTTTGGATTGTCGGAATGTCAGATCGGAATGTCAGAATGGAATGTCAGATCAGAATGTCACTATCGGAAAGTCCAGATCGGAATGTCACACAATCTTAATGTCCAGATCGGAATGTCTCTATCGGAATGTCACTATCGGAATGTCACTATCGGAATGTCACTATCGGAATGTCACTATCGGAATGTCCAGATCGGAATGTCACACTATCTTAATGTCCAGATCGGAATGTCATACTATCTTAATGTCCAGATCGGAATGACCAGATCGGAATATCCAGATCGGAATATCCAGATCAGAATGTCCAGATCGGAATGTTGCTAAAATAAAATGGACAGAGTGACGTCACAAGAATCCTTAAAGCCGTCAGAATCCCAGATCGTAATGTCAGATCGGAATGTCACGTCGGAATAAGGTGTTTAACTCCAATGATCGCAAAGTGGAACCAATAGGTTATTGCGATCAGACCACCTCACGTTGTACTTTCCGATGGAAACCTTGCAAGAATTTCGGAATGATGAGAAACAAGAAATTTTGCAACTTTCGATCCAAAAAACTTGAGTTTTAGCCAAAAAACCAAGATACCCAAGATACTACGACACGATTAAGGACTGTATTCGACTTTAGAACACCAACAAACACGAAAAATTTTGATGATTCGGCAAAGAAAACTCAAAATCCTACGATATGCTTAAGAAAGCATACACAACACGAAAACCAACCTATATTTCACCCCAAGCTCTGATACCATTTGTAGAAATGTAAATCTATGCTTATGTTTTAGAGAGAGAAAGAGATAGAGAGATGGTGGATTACACACACACTTAGAGAGTGAAAACCAATGTTTACTATGTGAAAAGTGAATAACCACACACCCTCTCCATCAAAGGAGAGGGTTTATATACCCAAGCCTTGTGATAGGCTTGGGCTTACAATGTTGGGCCGACCTACACATGTTGTAGGCTTGGCTTGACTTTGTTTGTTTAATAAAGATATCTAGACTACGAGCTACTACTTAATATATTGTCGGAGTGACCGAATCTTCCTAAATACGTAAAAACGTATTTCCAACACACTGGTCATGCATGTATATGTCTTAGGCTCTTAAACTAACATAAGTAATCAAACATATAAAACAATACTGGGAAAACAGTTGGCTGCAAACGGGGATTCCTAATAAGGAAAGAATGTCCATACTGAAAAGACGGGAAATCCGTACCTTATGTCTAGTGAACGAAGAATACGAAAGAATGTAAGTCCTACTTCGATCTCACTAATGCTACATAAATAGGATACATGTATAAGTATTATGTTTACTGAGTACGTAATTGATTATATCATGTCTTAGCTTGTTTTATATGTTCTTGTCTTGTTTTACTGACTATAAGGTTATACTGTGTTTATCATGTACTCTATGTATTCTGTTTAAGTATTACTTGTATTCCTTGTATTATTATACTTGTTGCGTGATAATAAGTAACTTTATAAAAATAGCAGGTTTCCTAAAATAGAAAGTTTTCAAAAATAGAAAGTTTCTAAAAATAGTAGTTTCTTGAATTAGAAAGTTTCCATATTTAGAATTAAGTTGAATTAATAAGCTAATAATATAAGCTTAAGTTTACTGGTTAATAACATAAGTCACGTGATTATTTGTATAGTTTATTAATAATAACATGTTAATTAAATAAACTATAGGTTATATGATTTAATTAAATATAAGCATGATTGAATTAAATTAAGGTGTATAAAAATACTTTGGTTAAAACATGTATTAATACTTTATTAATTATAACGTAAGTCATGTTTATTAATTAATTATATTTCATGTCTTAATAATTAATTAATACTATAGTATAAATTAAATAAATAAATACTTAGGTTAAAACATGTATTATTTAATAAATAATAAATAACCTAAGTCCATGATTAATTAAATTAATTATAAGTCATGTTAACTTAATTTAATTAACTTGTTCAATTTTAGTCATGAACCGGACCCGTGAACTTAATTTAGACATGTCGTGAACCGGAACGAATAAACCCTTGAACCGGACTAACCAAACACCCGACACCAACCACCACCCACAGTCGCGGCTGCGGTGGCGGCTGGTGGTTGTGCTGCCACATCGGCGGCTGCTGCCGCTGCTGCGCGCCGTGGCTACCTACTGCCAACACAAAGATCCCACCGGCGCAGGCCGGTGGTTTCCCCCTGTTGCCTTCGCCGTTGTGAGACCCCCAAAATCAGGTATGAAACAACTAGGCATCAAGGGGGCGCCACGTCATGGTACAAGAAACAATGAAATATTATTGACATAAAGTTGACGTAATAAAAATTTATTCATTAAATCATAAAGTCATAGTTTTTAAACAAAGGTCCCAGATTTTTATAAGCGGAAATCTATAATTTAATTATGGTTTTGTAACTTATAGTTACAAAGAATACATGATAAACTTCTGACAGTTTTTAGATAAACCAATGTTTAAGTACACACAGAAATCTCCAAGCTGCGATAATATCCTGCGGGCTCCCATCCAAGCAAAACTAAGTATTAATACCTGAGATTAAACATGTAAAATCGTCAACATAAAGTTGAGTGATATTCATAGGTTTAGCAGTAAAGATGTGGAACACAAGCATTTAATTGTAAAACAAGTAAATAGAGAAAATGGTTATGATCATTAACCATAGTCCGAAACCAATATTATTGTTGTTTAGTTCATGAACCGAAGCTTAACTCAAAGTAAGTTCCTCTAGGGAGTATTCAGCCTAAATACTCAAGTATAAACAAATGTAAGTGCGTCAAGGTAATCGGGACGGGGATTGTCAATCCCGATGGATCCACCCACAACATTCGCGCTTAGCGCAAAGCATACGGGACAATTAACGGTTCATGATCAAGAGAGGAAACTTAAGGCTATTAACTATAAGCAATAATATCAATGAAAACTGTTGGAAATCATACAAGTCCGAATAGCATACAAGTTCTGGATAGCATACAGTTTTTAAATGGATGTGTTCCACCATGTAAAATCTCACCCCGCGTTTAGAAACAATGTACAAGTAGTAAAAGGGGCTATGAACTCACCTTAGCTACGAGGTGAATCAATATGGAACTTGAGGGTTGAGTAGTAACAACAAGCAATCAAGAAACTTTAAGTCATCCAAGACCTATGATGACGGGGCGCGAAAACTTATAAGATATAAAAATAACATTTAGAAACACTTTGGTTACTATTAGTACATAAACCATCTTATAACTCGCAAGACATTGCAACCTATTGACTCAAACCAATTTTGACTTAAAAACACTACTTACCCACTGTATGATCATGTTTATAAACATTAACAATGCTCATCAAACCCATAAGTAGCAAATGCTTGTACACTTAGAGTCGAAAATTAACGTTAACAAATTGGCTGCACTTAATTTTCAGAAACATGCTGTAAAGATTGTATCATATCTAGAGTTCTATAATAGATATTGATGAGACTGCTTTTATACATGGTCTCATCGTCCAAAACGGCCTTAAAATGCATAAAATATCTTAAAATAGACCAAATATATGCTCGTGTTTGTTACTTGTGTATTTTTAGGTACGGATATTGAGGAATTGGCAAAAGAACACAAGAATCAATCAAAAATGAACACGGGAAACGAAGTTGCACAATGAACCGGGCCCAAGTTTGGATTTTGCAAAATGACCCTTGAAGAATTGAAGATTGGCAAAAATGGTCCCTCATATTTGAAGAACTTGTCACAGTTGACCCTCAAAATGTCAATTGTACAAGTATAATCCTTTATATTTGAAGATATTACAAGATCAGTCCATCAAGTTTGAAGAATATACAAAAGGAGCCCTTGGATAAAGTTTTTAAAGGTTTTGTGCCACTTTTGACAAGTTGTCAAAAGTTGACAAAGGCAAAATCAGGCGCTGATGGAATTAAAAACAAAGTGGAAAGAAGTTAAAAGCCTGGGGACCTAATCTGTCAAACCAACAAACTCCCACAACCAACCACAACTTGCCACCTCAGCCCTACCCACCCATTTACCCACCACCCACCCACAAAACCGACCCTACTCACATCCATACCCGGTTTTATTAACTTAAACGTGGTCAATGAAGTCAAAACACCCCACTAACCATTTATTTCCCACCAAAACAAGAATTTAAAACCTGTTTATCCCCAAAACAAATCAAAAACGCCCCTTAATCCATTAGAACCCTAATCCCCACCCCAGGTCAAATCAACCCCAAATCAAAGGGTTAATCCCCATTCTTGTCCAGATCTTTAATTGAGGTCACCCTCATCACATCCCACACCCAAACCGTGACCCTGGACAACCCCATGTGAAGGTGGACCCCTCCCCTGCTCACGTCTCACTCACCCAAACCCAATGCCCGACCAAACCAACACCCAGGATCACTCCCCTTGGTCCCCAAGGCTCATCCAA